>CM077646.1:202256419-202371419 GCA_039707465.1 Rhabdophis nuchalis | reverse complement strand
AAGAAAGCATTTATCATCACAATTGAGTCCAAAATTTTGGTTGCTAAGCAAGAGCGTCATACATCCTCATGGCCGATTCGCTCCCACAGAGAGGGACTTCTCCGGGTGCCGTCCACCAGACTCTGTCAGCGGGCGATGCCCAGGGGAAGGGCTCTCTCTGTGGCGGGCCCAGCCCTCTGGAACGACCTTCCCCCCGACAGTAGAACGACCACGGACCTCCGCTCCTTCCGTCTAAAATTAAAAACGCATCTGTTCTGCTTGGCCGGCCTAGGGTAGTCTCTCTTTCTATGGGTTTTTTTCTTAGTATTTTAATGGGGAATTTTTAGCACAGGAACAACGTTTAATCTGTTTTTAAATATGTTTGTATATTTATTGTTTTTTACTTTCCCTGTGCACCGCTCCGAGTCCCTATGGGGAGAGGGAGCGGTCTACAAATTAAATTATTATTATTATTATTAAATGAGTTCCACCACATTTTAAAAGGTGGCCACTCCCACCCTGTCACATGACTGCCAAGCCACGCCCACAAAATAGGCCACACCTACGGAGTAGGTTCTAAAAAATTTGAAACCCACCACTGGTGTGAGCAGTGCACAAATGTAGTGCAAATTTGTCTAAACCGATCCTGCATTTTGAGAAACAACTTTCTCTTTCTCAAAATCCATTTCCTTCCCGTAATTTTGCTGGTGAGCTACAATAACAGGTGGAAGAGTCGATTTCCACTGGTTCCCTTTCTGTTGGCAGAGGCATCTGTCAGATGTCCAAGTTATATAAAACAACTTGACAGACTGAATTTAAAAGAGGCAGGTAAAGGGGAACCAGTCTTCCGCACGGAGAGTCTTTCTACCACAGATCTGGGGCAGACAGACCGCAGCCTGCTCCCTTGCTATGGATGGCACAGTCCTGCCCATCTCCAGGACGTGGGTCAATCCAGGTCCTACCAAACGACTTCCAAAGCAGGCATTCTCGGCGGGGAGCAACACATTATTTGGAGTCCCAGAGAAGTTGTGCTCCTTTTCCCTCCGTCTCTTGGGAGGGCCTCGGTGTGTCTCGATAGCAGCAGCTGGATAGGTTGAGAAGGTAGTGTACTTCTGCATGGCTGGAGGACATGAGGGCAACGGCGTGCATGTGTGCATGTAGCAGAGCCCAGAAACAGCAATATTACCAAATGGCCGGGCTAAGATGCCAGACTTAACCATCTGTCATGCCTGGGTCTGTTCTCCACCTGGCAGAATTAGCAGCTCCCACTCAGCTTCAGCCTTGCCAAAGCCTCTGAATTTAACATAGAAAGCAAGAAATAGGAGGAGAGAGAAAGAAGCCCCTTAATTAAAAAGGGAGGAGGGGGGAACCCTCTGCAAGGAACTATACAGAACTCCGTCACCTCTACATCTATTACAAATGGCAACCGAACATAAAGGCCGTCTCCTTCCTTCATGTGGCCCATTCATGTGGCCCATCCTTCCTTTGATTATCTGAGCTCAAGAACTGGTGAAGCCCTGAATTTCTATAAGCCATGATGTTTGTAAGTTGAGGCACCCATGTGACCGGATCCAACTTTACGTCTTATTTTCTTTGTTAAGCAAATTCATATATTCCTATTTTTTGTTGGAAACCGACAGAAAAGCCCAGAAACCAGCAAAAAAAAAAATAAACCAGGAGAAAGAAAAAAAAAGAACTGGAGTTCTGAGAAGATATTTGCAGGACCCTCGTATCCTGGACATAAACAATCAACTCCTTCCTTCGGGATGACACCACAGGGCCATGAGGGTGAACATATGACACGTATGATGGAAGTGGCATGCAGACCCATCTCTCTGGGCACGCCAGCCATCACTCATTGCTCTTCCAGGTTCAGGTGCTCACGTGTGCTGGCCAGCTGGTCTTCCTGTGCATGGGAGCGCCTGAGCTGAGCTTCTGGTTTCCAGCGTCCAGCTGGTTTTCGTGCATGCATGCCAGAAACCGGAAGACCAGGTGACTCGCTGAAAACCAGAAGCTCAGCTTCCTGGCGTGCATGTTTCTGGCGCTCCCGAATGTGCAGACCAGAGACCTGCTCTTCCGGTTTCCAGTGCTCCCCCACGCACGCATGCGCGCTCCCGTTTCGGCCCTCAGTGCCAAAAGGTTTGCTAACACCACTATAGGGCATTATATACCAAAACAACTACCATAGACCCAGAGAGTTTATTGCCTTGTGCCATCACTCTGCTGAACCCCTAATTCTCACAGTGCTGCTGCCTAATGCCTATGTATACGTACCCATGTAGTGTGTATTAATTATCCTTATTATCTTCTTTATTCGCCATCTTTTATTGATATTATTATTCTGAAAACCTCTGTACCAGATGCAAATTCCTTGTGTGTCTGATCTCACTTGGCCAAATACATGGTCAATTGTGGTTCATGTGACTGCGCAACATTACCGCCAGCCCAGGGCTGGGTTCCTGCCAGTTCTAAGCTCTTCCATAGAAGAGGTTACACAAATCTCCAGGGCTGTTGAGAACCGGTTCCAGCTCCCTCCCCCCGCCTGTCTGCCCCTCATCAAGATGAAGAACGAGAGGAGGAATTCTGGGAGTTGAAGTCCACAAGTCTTAAAGCTGTCAAGTTTGAATACCCCTGGGGTTTTTTTTTTCTAGAGGGTGAGGGGTGCAAGAAGGGTCTTGTCACTTGACAGCTTTAAGACTTGCGTGCTTCAAATGCCAGAGTTCCTGAGCCAACATTTTGATTGCTATGCAAGAGCGTTGTTAAGTGAGTTTCACCACATTTTATAAGTTGGCCACGCCCACCCAGTCACATGGCTGCCAAGCCACTCCCACAAAGCAGGCCACACCTACAGAAGAGGTTCTGCAAAATTTTGAAACCCACCACTGCACCAGCCGTAAAGATCAGCCAACCGCCAAGCACCCAAAAGACAGTAATATAATCACGGGGAAGAGTGGGCAGCCATTGGAACTCTGGAAATGGGTTGTAAGTAACGTCTGGAGGTGTTCATTGTATCTTCAAACAGACACTATGTGATAAGTCACTTAGTTTTACTTTTATTCACATTTGTATACAGTGACCCCTCGTTTTCCGCGGCTTCATGTTTCGCGGCTTCAGTGCTTTGCGGGTTTTTCAAAAATACAGGGGGGGGGAATGCATCGGTAGGAGGCAAGCGCCCCCTAGTGCTTGCTTTAAACAATGTCCACCAACTCAAGTTTCCGGTGCGAATCCTACTTCGCGGTTTTTCAGTTTTCGCGGAAGGTTCCGGTCCCCATTAGCCGCGAAAAACGAGGGATCACTGTACCGCCCTTCTCCCTAGCGGGACTCAGGGCAGTGAACAGGCAGCAATAAAATCAACAATAAAAACAATAAATACAATAAATACGCTAAAATATATTAAACGAATAAGCCTGCTCTAAAATCCCAATACAAACCCCTGGTAAAAACAATGTAAAATCTACGCCAGGCCAACCGCACGAAATAAGTCTATCCTTTAGATAGTTTTAAATTGGGTATTTTAAAATTGGGTTTTTAGCACAGGATAAGACGGTTTAATTTATATTTTAAATTGTGTATTTATTTTTGTATTCTGTATGTTTTTTAAATTTCCTGTGCGCCGCCCTGGGTCCTCTGCGGAGAAGGGCGGGATATAAATGTAAATAAAATAAATAAATAAAATAAATCTCTATCATTGGGACGATGCATGGAAAGCTCTTAGCTGGCCCCACATAAAGGAGCTCAACATACATTTCTAAACCTTATTCACTTTATTCAACAAATTAAGAAACAATACAATACAATACAATAGCAGAGTTGGAAGGGACCTTGGAGGTCTTCTAGTCCAACCCCCTGCGTGGGCAGGAACCTTATACCATTTCAGACAAATGGCTAACTAACATCTTCTTAAAGACTTGCAGTGTTGGGGCATTCACAACTTCTGGAGGCAACGTCTGTTCCAGAGGTTAATTCTTCTCACTGTCAGGAAATTTCTCCTTAGTTCTAAGTTGCTTCTCTCCTTGATTAGTTTCCACCCATTGCTTCTTGTCCTGCCCCCAGGTGCCTTGGAGAATAGTTTGGCTCCCTCTTCTTTGTGGCACCCTCTGAGATAGCGGAAGACTGCTATCATGTCTCCCTTGGTCCTTCTCTTCATCAAACTAGACATACCCAGCTCCTGCAGCCGTTCTTCATATGTTTTAGTCTCCAGTCCCATAATCATCTTGGTTGCTCTTCTCTGCACTTTTTCCAGAGTCTCCACGTCTTTTCTACATCGTGGCGACCAAAACTGTATGCAGTATTCATATGTTTTCGTCTTAAAAACATTCCAAACAAGGACCAGGGCACTAAAACTATGCAAAATTCTGATCTATTCCCTGGATAAGGGGAGATAAAACTTGTTATCCTTCTTGTCTTCCATCATTCACTGTCAGTACTTCCGTACCGCATCATGGCACCAGTTGAGACATTTTCAAATCAAGTTGGATGGAAGCAGAGCACCAGGTACAAGAAGTTGGCTGGCTGACTGATTTACCCCAAGCCAAGTAGTTGTTTCTAGATTTCTTTTGCCCTCTTTGGCCAAATGAAATTACTAAGAGCTCAAAAGTGGCAAGTGAATTCATTTTAACCACATTGGTTCAGACAGAGGCTGGTCAGCCCTCTTTGGGGGAAATTTTCATTGGATCCCTGTCCTGTAGAACAGGGGTCTCCAACCTTTGCAACTTTAAGTCTGAAGGACTTCAGCTCGCAGACTTCTCCAGCCAGCTTTGCTGGCTGGAGAAGTCTGGGAGCTGAAGTCCTTCAGACTTAAAGTTGCAAAGGTTGGAGACCCCTGGCCCAGGCCCTGACACTGACAGCTTTGCTGGCTGGAGAAGTCTGGGAGCTGAAGTCCTTCAGACTTAAAGTTGCAAAGGTTGGAGACCCCTGGCCCAGGCCCTGACACTGACAGCTTTGCTGGCTGGAGAATTCTGGGAGCTGAAGTCCTTCAGACTTAAAGTTGCAAAGGTTGGAGACCCCTGGCCCAGGCCCTGACACCGACAGCTTTGCTGGCTGGAGAAGTCTGGGAGCTGAAGTCCTTCAGACTTAAAGTTGCAAAGGTTGAAGACCCCTGCTGTAGAATAGGTTGGGTGTGATGCTAAATATTATAAAGTGTGGGGGGGGGGGGCAGGGAACCTGGAGGAGGGGGTAGGGGTAGGAACCTTTCCTTAGGGAAAGAAAGCTGACTTAAAATAGAAAGGAGTACATCCTTGAGCTCGTGACTCATCCTCTGGTGATAGAAATCACGAAGACAATGGACAAAGTGAAGGGTGTTGTCTCCAAAGAGAGATATGAACCACAAACGAAGAGGCTTACAGAGAAAGGAGGAACATCAAGAGATGAGACCATGAGGTGGAGGGGAGAGGTAAGCCTAGCCAGTTGTGTTCTCGCCACTGCCTAATTTGTTCAGCTGAACTGAAGCATTTAATTAGCTTTTTCTCTCTCTTTTTTTAAAGGAAAGTTGGATTCCCTTAAATTAGGCTGGCTGGGCTAACTCTGGCGGATGTTGAGAAGAGTGGAGGGGCTGATGTGAGCTGGTAATGGCGAAGTCCTCTTTTGTCCTCCTTCTTCCCTCCCTCGCCTGCAATTCCCCAGGGGACCCCAGGTGATTAGCAAGGCTTTTAAGCTTTCCCATCTCGCTCCCTCTTTGGGGAACAGGAAAGGAGATGCCAGCTAAACAATTAAGTAAAAGGCAGTTTAAAGTTGGCGAATGCGACTGGGGAGGAAACGCGGCTTTTTAGACGGCGGGTTCTGGCTGGTGGGAAGCTACTGCCAATGGCTGGCAGCTGAAGGGAAGACAGAGACGAGGATGGCGAACGACAAAGCGAAGAAAAAGGAGTGCAATGAAAATGGCAGTGGGCAAGGAGAAATAGCGGTTTCCAGAGTGGGCTGCAAAGGACTGAAGTTGGTGGAAAGGTTGACTTCTACAGCAGGGGTCTCCAACCTTTGCAACTTTAAGTCTGAAGGACTTCAGCTCCCAGACTTCAGCTCCCAGACTTCTCCCAGTCTGGGAGCTGAAGTCCTTCAGACTTAAAGTTGCAAAGGTTGGAGACCCCTGTTCTACAGTATTGAGCCCTACGTCCAAGAGAAACACCACAAGGCCTGAAATAAGCAAAACTCTAGATTAGCTTCACAATATTCGCTTCCATGACTGAACAGCCTCCAAACGGTGACCTCCAAACACAGGACAAACATGTTCTGGCACTTCTCTTTTAGCTTGGTCTCTGCTGCTGTGGCCTAGAGGTGGAGCTCTTGCCTCACAAGCAGGAGGTGGTGAGTTCGATCCTAGGTAGAGGCAGACGTAGGGTCTCCTGCTTGGGCAAGGGGGTTGGACTCGATGACCTGCAAGGTCCCTTCCAACTCAGGTTAATGTGTTATGACTTGATTTCATCTCACTCCAGGCCATGAAAAGGAAGAGTTATAGCTGCAATTTGTGGCATGCTGACTGGGGAATTCTGGGAGTTACAATACAATACAATAGCAGAGTTGGAAGGGACCTTGGAGGTCATCTAGTCCAATTCCCTGCCTAGGCAGGAAGCCCTATACCATTTCAGACAAATGGCTATCCAACATCTTCTTGAATACTTGCAGTGTTGGGGCATTCACAACTTCTGGAGGCAAGCTGTTCCACTGATTAATTGTCCTAACTGTCAGGGAATTTCTCCTCAGTTCTAAGCTGCTTTTCTCCTTGATTAGTTTCCACCCATTGCTTCTTGTTCTACCCTCAGATGCCTTGGAGAATAGCTGGACTCCCTCTTCTTTGTGGCAACCCCTGAGATATTGGAAGACTGCTATCATGTCTCCCCATGTCCTTCTTTTTATTAAACTAGACCTACCCAGTTCCTGCAACCGTTCTTCATGTTTTAGTCTCTAGTCCCCTAATCCTCTTTGTTGCTCTTCTCTGCACTCCTTCTAGAGTCTCCACATCTTTTCTACATCGTGGCAACCAAAACTGAATGCAGATATTCCAAGTGTGGCCTTCCCAAGGCCTTATAAAGTGGTATTAACCCTTCACATGATCTTGATTCTCTCCCTCTGTTGATGCAGCCTAGAACTGTGTTGGCTTTTTTGGCAGCTGCTGCCCACGGCTGGCTATTTAAATAGTTGTCCACTAGGACTCCAAGATCCCTTTCACAGTTGCTACAATTGAGCAAGTTACCACCTATACTCTACCTGTGTATTTCATTTTTGTTGCCTAAATGTAGAACCTGACTCTTTTCGCCATTGAATTTCATTTTATTAGATGGTGCCCAATGTTCAAGTTTGTCAAGATCCTTCCGTATCTTAAGCCTGTCTTCTGGAGTCTTGGCTGGAGAGTTGAAGTCCACAGTGCTTAACGCTACCAAGGTTGAGAAACATTGATGTAGCTTAGAGTAACCTCTGGTCACGAACGCTTCTGACCATGACCAAACCAGGTTCCAACTAATGTTATTCAACGAATTATGGTCGTGACCAGTGGTTCTACTCTACCTATTTTTTATATATGAGATAGTGATTCATACTGTGCTAACCAAGTTTAGTTTAGTTTAGTTTAGTTTAGTTTAGTTTAGGTTAGTAGTTTTTTATACCACCCTACTCCCGAAGGACTCAGGGCGATGTACAGCCAAAGTAAAACAGCTATATAAAAGTTAAAAACAGCTTTAAAAACATATTAAATAATTTGGCCTCTCATAAGATTAAAAAACCAACAATCTCTGATTAAAATTAATAAAAATTCATATTTTAAAGTTCATATTTATGCCAATTCATATTTATGCCCGGCTTGTTGGAAAAAAAAGGTTTTGAGAGCACGGCGGAAAGTGCGTAAGTCAGGGATAGTTCTTAACTCCGGGGGCCATTCGTTCCAGAGGACAGGGGCTCCCACGGAGAAGGCTCTCCCCCTGGGTGTCACCAGTCGACATTGTCTAGCCGAGGGCACCATGAGGAGACCCTCTCTATGGGAGCGTACGGGCCGGTGGGAGGCTCTCGGTGGCAGAAGGCGATCTCGTAGGTACTGAGGTCCTCAGCCATGGAGTGCTTTAAAGATGGTAACCAACACCTTGAATCGCACCCGGAAAACCACCGGAAGCCAGTATAGCTCGCGCAGGAGGGGTGTTACATGGGAGCATTGCATCGCCCCCATAATTACCCGCGCGGCTGCATTCTGGACCAGTTGGAGTCTCCGGGTGCTCTTCAAGGGGATCCCCATGTAGAGAGCATTGCAGTAGTCCAGACGGGAAGAGACGAGGGCGTGAAGTAAGCTTTATTTAAAGTCCAGTAAGGATGGTTGTTTCTTATGTTCTATAATCTAAGAACATTATTATGTACTTTATAGAAAATATAACCCATTATTATTATTACATCTATATTTACTATATTATTAAGCCATCTGTTTAACTTGGATTAGGACTATATTAGAATTGTGGTTGGATGGCTATATTCATTGAAATAACAAAAACAAATTGGCTAGATAATTTTCTAGATAATAGAACAAGATTCCCAGAAGATTGGTGTAAGTACCTTTGATAAAAACAGGATAATCTATCAGATATTATTCATTTATAAACAGCATACTATAAGTATGGGGGGGAAGCAGAACAGATTAAGGGCAAATTATCATTCCTTGTTTCAATATTAAACATCTATTTTTATAGTGTACAAAACATTTGATCAATGGAAAAATAACAATTCATATAGCCTGCCTGACTATCTTTATATATTTTATTTTATATTTTATTGTTAAGGATTAAAACAAAATTGAAATAAAATCTCTGAAACAAACAGCTTAAAACAGTTCAAAAGAGATTACAAAACTAAAACGTAATTCTTCGGTTTAAGCAAATTCGGGGGGAAAAGTTTTAATACAAAACTCAGAACATTAGTCTTATCCACAAGCTGTTACTGAAGTATGATTTAGAATCCAAATAATTTAAAAACTCTATGATTGAATGGATGCAAAATCCAAACAGAATAATAATTTACATACCACAATGGGAATATCAATGGGCAATAAATATTCAATGCAACTGCTAATATTATACTTAGGTGAAGGTAAAGGTTCCCCTCGCACATATGTGCTAATTGTTCCCAACTCTAGGGGCAGGTGTTCATCTCCGTTTCAAAGCCAAAGAGCCAGGGCTTCTGTGGTCATGTGGCCAGCATGACTAAATGCCAAAGGCCAACGGAACGCTCTTATCTTCCCACCAAAGGTGGTTCCAATTTTTTATACTTGCATTTTTTTATATGCTTTTGAGCGGCTAGATTGGCAGAAGCTGGGAGAAGCTCACTCTGCTACAGTATGCGGCACTAGGGATTCGAACTGCTGAACTGCTGACCTTTCTGATCGACAAGCTCAGCGTCTTAGCCCCTGAGCCACCGTGTCCCGTATATTATACTTAGAGAAGACAAATACAGAATGTCTTGCTGTATATATTGTTCCATTGCTGTCAGCCTAAGTAGACGAGACCAAAAAACAGACACCGTGTAGACCTAAAACTACTTTGATTCAGATTTACTATAGTACAGGTTCTCAAGGTCTTCACAATTCCCTTCTTTCCAATTTTATATATCATGTCCCGTCCGGTCTCCAACCTTCACTTTTTAGCGAAGGTTGTTGAGAGTGTGGTGGCCCAACAGTTTCCGCGACACCTGGAGGAAGTTGATTATCTAGACCCGCGCCAGTCCGGCTTCCGACCCGGTCACAGCACCGAGACGGCATTGGTCGCTCTGGAGGGCGCGGGATAGAGGCTGTTCCTCTATCCTAGTCCTGTTAGACCTCTCAGCGGCTTTCGATACCATTGACCATGGTATCCTATTGCACCGACTGGGGGGGTTGGGGCTGGGAGGCACCATTTTACGGTGGTTCTCGTCCTACCTCTCTGGTCGGTCGCAATATGTGTTGACAGGAGGGCAGAGGTCGACCTCGAGACCCCACTTATGCGTGGTTCCTCAGGGGTCGGTCCTCTCGCCCCTCCTGTTTAACACATATATGAAGCCACTGGGCGAGATCCGTGGTTTTGGGGTGGGATACCATCTGTACGCTGATGACATCCAGTTGTACATATCCATCCCAGACCACCCCAACGATGCTGCCGAGATGCTGTCCTGGTGTTTGGAGGCCGAATGGATCTGGATGGGTAGTAACAAACTCAAGCTCAACCCGTCCAAGACTGAGTGGCTGTGGTTTCCGGCACCCCGGTTCAGCCAGATTACTCCAACTCTGGCCATTGGGGGCGAAACACCGGTCCCCGTGGAGAGGGCGCGCAATTTGGGTGTCCTCCTGGATTCCCGGCTGTCTATGGAGGACCATGTGGCAGCCGTGGCCAGGGGGGCGTTTCATCAGGTACGCCTGATGTGCCAATTGCGCCCCTTACTGGACCGGGCTGCCCTTTGCACAGTCACTCAAGCTCTCGTGACGTCCCGACTCGACTACTGTAATCCTCTCTACATGGGGCTTCCCTTGAGGTGCACTCGAAAGCTACAGCTAGTCCAAAACGCAGCCGCGCGGGTGATTATGGGAGCCACTAGATGCTCCCACATAACACCGATCCTGCGCGAGCTGCACTGGCTTCCTGTGGCCTTTCGGGTACGCTTCAAGGTTCTGACGACCATCTTTAAAGCGCTCCATGGCTCGGGGCCTAGTTATATGCGAGACCGCCTCCTGCCCCATACATCCCTTAGACCGATACGCTCCCACAGAGAGGGCCTTCTCAGGGTGCCGTCGGCCGGACAATGCCGACTGGCGACACCCAGGGGAAGGGCCTTCTCTGTGGCAGGCCCTGCCCTTTGGAACGACCTACCCCCTGAATTGCGTACCATCACCGACCTCCGCCTCTTCCGCCAGTGTCTAAAGACACATCTTTTTCAGCAAGCCGGCCTAGTCTAACTTCCCGTGGGGACAATTTTAGATAGTTTTAAATTGGGGATTTTAATTTGGATTTTAGCATAGGATTATAATTTAATGTTTTTTAATTTTGTATTTATTGTTTTGTATGTTTTTAAATTCCTGTGCGCCGCCCTGGGTCCTTTGTGGAGAAGGGCGGGATATAAATGTGATTTTAAAAAAATATGTGAAGGGCAGCCTGTGCCTCTCTGAGATGTTTTTGTAACCTTCCCGTCTCATCTGAGTTTAAGCCATGTTTATCTACAGATTGCCCTGGTGACAAAGCTTCCTCTCTCCATAAAAGTCACCCTCTTCATTTTCCACAACTGCTGATTGTCAGAATGGATAATTCGTATTTCAGAAACTGCTGGAAGCACAATAATTAGGCCGTTATTAAAGGTAAAGGTTCTCCCACACACGTGTGCTAGTCGTTTCCGGCTCTAGGGGGCGGTGCTCATCTCCGCTTCTAAGCCGTGGAGCCAGTGCTGTCCGAAGACGTCTCCGTGGTCATGTGGCCGGCATGACTCAACACCGAAGGCGCACAGAATGCTGTTCCCTTCCCACCAAAGGTGGTTCCTATTTTTCTACTTGCATTTTTTACTTGCTTTCGAACTGCTAGGTCAAGGGGTCTGCAAAGTTGGCTCTTTTAAGACTGGTGGACTTCAACTCCCAGAGTTCCCCAGCCAGCATAGCTGGCTGGGGAATTCTGGGAGTTGAAGTCCACCAGTCTTAAAAGAGCCAACTTTGCAGAACCCTGTGCTAGGTTGTGTTCTAACCAAACACACACGATAAAGTAAAATACACACACACATCCGAAAACCCTCTTTTTATTTCAAAGGCTGAGAATTATATTCATTCACAGCCCGCAATGAGTTCCAACGAGTAGTAAAGAGTCCTGCAGTACTCTACCAAAGTCCTTCGGGAGAAGGCTGATAAGCACCCATCTTTATCTTCTTTGAAAACACTGCCAAAGACTTAATTGGCAATTAGCTTGGCCAGGCCACACGGAGCACAGAGTCCAAATGCATTTTCAGAAGGTAAACTGAACCAGCATGAACCACGTCGCTTCCTGCAAAGGCTCCCATGCCTTTGCTCCTCCTTTATGTCCTATGGGAGGGGCCAATTACCTCCAAGTAATTACTCCCAAGTCGTCCCTTGTGCTTCAAGTCTTCTTGCCTTCTGGCAGCTCTGCGCATGCGCCTACTGGGAACAGGGGGAGCCTCTTCCTCTGCCTCGCTGCTGTCTCACTCTGGAGGCTCCAGAGCAGGGTTGGGTTCCTGCCAGTTCTAAGCTCTTCTCTAGAAGAGGTTCCACAATATCTCCAGGGCCGTTGAGAACCGGTCCCAGCTCCCTCCCCCTGCCCGTCCGCCCATCATCCAGAGGAAGAATTCTGGGAGTTGAAGTCCACAAGTCTTAAAGCTGTCAAGTTTGAACACCCCTGGGGGTTTTTTTCCTAAAGGGTTAGGGGTGCAAAGGTCTTGTCACTTGACAGCTTCAAGACTTGTGTGCTTCAAATGCCAGAGTTCCTGAGCCAACATTTTGGTTGGTAAGCAAGAGCATTGTGAGTTTCACCACATTTTACAAGTTGCCCATGCCCACCCAGTCACATGACTGCCAACCCACTCCTACCCGGTCAAATGGCCGGCAAGCCACTCCTACCCGGTCAAATGGCCAACAAACCACTCCCACAAAGCAGGCCACACCCACAGAAGAGGTTCTAAAAAATTTTGAAACCCACCTCTGCTCCGGAGGCAGCCCATAACTCCCAGATGACGCTAGGATTTGAACCGAACTGCCAACCTTCTGATCGACAAGCTCAGTGTCTTAGTCCCTGAACCACCGCATCTCTGATAGGAAGCTACTTATTTGCAAATTCAAATTTAATTTTGTTTGTTTCAACTTGATTTTGAATGTCAATTTCCAATTTGCTTCACTTACACATAGTTTATTCTCTACCATTTTGCTGCCATAAATGAACTTTTTTTAGGCCTAACTTATTAATGATTTATTCTGACTGTTGAGTCTTATTATATTGTCTTATGCTAATTATTGATCAAAAATCTTTCTAAAATGTCAAACTGATTTGAAAGACTAACTGATAAGTAAAACGTCATCCCAAAATAAAAGAAAAACTTAACTAGCAAAGAACTTAAAGAATAAGAAACAAATGACAAAAAAAAACTAAGAAAGAATGTACTCAAAGAAAGTTTTTAACAGATCACGGCACCAGATGTATTTTGAATATTAGGACTTTTGCTAAAGTTTTTGAAGAATCGAGTAAAGAAAATAATTGTTGCACAGGAACATAAATTTCAGGGGTCCAGGGGTCTCCAACCTTTGCAACTTTAAGTCTGAAGGACTTCAGCAAAGCTGGCTGAAGAAGTCTGGGAGCTGAAGTCCTTCAGACTTAAAGTTCCAAAGGTTGGAGACCCTTGGACTAGATGACCTCCAAGGTCCCTTCCAACTCTGCTATAGTTTAGTCTATCAGGAAAGATATTACTGGCTGAAAGTTGAAAGCAAAGAGACTTCCTGAATATAGAATTATGCCACTAGAGGGGCCTCAAGTTCCAGGCAGGAAAAAGAAAACTGAAATTTATAAAACGCCAGATAAAAGTATGGCATGTCAAAGGTTTTTGAAGAATTGGGGCGAAAGAAATATAGCTAATCTGCCAGCAATCATCTCTGCACCTGTAAATGTATTTTTTAAAAAGAGATTATAAAGCAGTGATGAAAGATGTTTTTTTGACACTGAAGACACAACAGATGTGACTGACAAAAGTGTGGAAAAATTTATGGACAAACAGGATGGCATCCAAGAATACCGTAGACAGCAAAGAAAAAGCAAAAAACCACCAAATAGACCAGTGGTGGTCAACCTGGTCCCTGCCCCATACATCCTCACGGCCGATTCGCTCCCACAGAGAGGGACTTCTCCGGGTGCCGTCCACTAGACTTTGTCAGCGGGCGACGCCCAGGGGAAGGGCCTTCTCTGTGGCGGGCCCAGCCCTCTGGAACGACCTTCCCCCCGATATCAGGACAACCACGGACCTCCGCTCCTTCCGCTTAAAATTAAAGACACACTTTTTTCGCCTGGCCGGCCTTGGGTAGTCTCTTTTTAGGTTAGGGGTTTTAGGGGTAATTTTTAGTTTAGTTTATGGGTTTTAGCGCAGGATCAATTTAATCCATTTTTAATTTTGTATTTTGTATTTTGTCTGTGGTCTTATTTGTATTTTTAATTGCCTGTGCCCCGCCTCGAGTCCCCTTGGGGAGAGAGAGCGGGATATAAAATTAAATTATTATTATTTATTATTATTACCGCCCCCTAGTGGACGTTCCAGCTTTCATGGTGGGCGGTGGGGGTTTTGTCCGATACTGAAGCACTTTCCTTTTTTTAATTTAATGGACTTCCCTACTTTATAAATCACCATGACTGTGGAACCGGTGGGCGGTTAGGAAATTTTACTATTAACAGAGATACAAAAGTGGACAGTAGGTATAAAAAGGTTGACTACCCCTGTTTAGGTAGGTAGGTAGGTAGGTAGGTAGGTAGGTAGGTAGGTAGGTAGGTAGGTAGGTAGGTAGGTAGGTAGGTAGGTAGGTAGGTAGATAGTTATAGACCAGTGGTGGTCCACCACCTGGTCCCTACCGCCCCCTAGTGGGCGTTCCAGCTTTCATGGTGGGCGGTACTGAAGCACTTTCCTTTTTTCAATTTAATTGACTTCCCTGCTTTATAAATCACCATTACTGTGGAACCGGTGGGCGGTTAGAACATTTTACTACTAACAGAGAGACAAAAGTGGGCGGTCGGTATAAAAAGGTTGACGACCCCTGTTATAGATGATAGATAGATGGATGGATGGATGGATGGATGGATGGATGGATGGATGGATGGATGGATGGATGGATGGATGGATGGACGGACGGACGGACAGACTGAGACTACCCTTGTTATAGATGATAGATAGATAGATAGATAGATAGATGGATGGATGGATGGATGGATGGATGGATGGATGGACGGACGGACTGAGACTACCCTTGTTATAGATAGATAGATAGATAGATAGATAGATAGATAGATGGATGGATGGATGGATGGATGGATGGATGGATGGATGGATGGATGGATGGATGGATGGACGGACAGACTGAGACTACCCTTGTTATAGATAGATAGATAGATAGATAGATAGATAGATAGATAGATAGATGGATGGATGGATGGATGGATGGATGGATGGATGGATGGATGGATGGATGGATGGATGGATGGATGGATGGATGGATGGATGGATGGATGGACGGACGGACAGACTGAGACTACCCTTGTTATAGATGATAGATAGATAGATAGATGGATGGATGGATGGATGGATGGATGGATGGACGGACAGACTGAGACTACCCTTGTTATAGATAGATAGATAGATAGATAGATAGATAGATAGATAGATAGATAGATAGATAGATAGATAGATAGATAGATAGATAGATAGATAGATAGATAGATAGATAGATAGATAGATAGATCGATCAGTGGTGGTCAACCTGGTCCCTATCGCCCCCTAGTGGGCGTTCCAGCGTTCATGGTGGGCGGTGGGGGTTTTGTCCGATACTGAAGCCCTTTCCTCTTTTTAATTTAATTGACTTCCCTACTTTATAAATCACCCTGAGTGTGGAACCGGTGGGCGGTTAGAAAATTTCACTACTAACAGAGAAACAAAAGTGGGCAGTAGGAATAAAAAGGTTGACTACCCCTGTTTTAGATAGTATGAGAGTTTTAAATAATATTGCTCAGCAGCAGCACTGAATGAATTTTGGACTTCTTTTTATACTTACCACTTGTTAATCTGTTAAAGACCCTGAGGTCTCAGAGTTCGATCCTAGGTAGAGGCAGATGTAGGGTCTCCTGCTTGGGCAGGGGGTTGGACTAGATGACCTGCAAGGTCCCTTCCAACTCTGTTCATCTGTTAAAGGTTGTGAGTTCCATCCTAGGTAGAGGCAGGTGTAGGGTCTCCTGCTTGAGCAGGGGGTTGGACTAGATGACCTCAAAGGTCCCTTCCAACTCTGTTTATCTGTAAAATTGGACCTCTCTATGACAAAGAGCCCCCACGTTTCGCCTCTTTTTATGGTTAACACAAGAAAATGCACAATTTTAAAAGAGGGGGGGGGAAACAAATTAAAATGCAAAGTAACTAAGTTATTGCAAGAAAGCCCGTGTCTTTTGCCCCTCACATGAAATAAAAAGCCTCTTTCCCTAGACTTGCAGCCGCGCTGCAATGGAGGAACCTTTGCAGGAGATGCAAATTCTGTGCAAATTCCCAGGTGAACAAATCCCGTTAAGATGCACTCGCTCCTCTGAAGCCTCCCAAACCCTGATTTCCATTTAAACGAAGCCTATCATAGTCAGATTAACAGAGTCGGAAGGGTCATCTGGTCCAACCCCCTGCCCGAGCAGGAGACCCTACCTAGGATCGAACTCGCAACCTCCAGGCCACAGCAGCTGTCAGCGCTTCGCTGCTTCTATGACGAACTTCCTTCCCCGCCACGCCCATTCGGGAAGCTCCAAAGATGGAGGCGCCCGAGGCGAGAAATAAGCTTCAAAATGGCGGCCGGCATCCAAGATGGCCCCGCCCACGGAAGGGGGGGAGGAGCCAATGCCAAGATGGCGCCGTCCCCAGTTCCGGTCATCTGCTTCAGCGCGTTGCAAGATGGCGGCCCGCGGAAGCCGCCTGCTGCTGCTGCGGCTGGGCGGCGTCCGTCTGTATAACGCCAAGCCGCTGAAGGTGCAATTGAAGGGGATTTACCGGCCGGACCCCGCCGACCCCGCCACTCCGGCCTGGCAGCTGACGGCGGAATATGAGGCCAAGCTGTTCGGGCGGCACGGGCAAGCCTCCGGGGTGGACCCCGCCCGCCTGTGGCCGTCGCCGGAGAAGCTGCAGGAGATGGAGGCTGAGGAGAGAGCCTGGTACCCGTCCTTGAGGGAGATGCAGCGGTCGCTGGACGCCCAAGACAGCGAGGCCGAAGCCCAACAGCGGCAGAGGTGAGGGAGGGAGGGAGGGAGGTTGCGGAGGGGCCGCCCTTCGCCCAGGGTGCAATGGCGGCCTTCGGGCTTCGCTGGACGTCGGCCTCACCCGGAGTCTCTTTAACCTTTGACTCCCGGGGACAAAACCACGGAGGGCCTCGGAATATCTGTCGCTTTGAAGGGCTCCGTTTCAAGGGCTAAAGCGCCAGAAGACTTGTGGACTTCAACTCCCAGAATCCTCCAGCCAGCAAAAGAAGCGCAGAGCTGGCTGGAGGATTCTGGGAGTTGAAGTCCACAAGTCTTCAAGCGGCCCCGTTTGGGGACCTCTGGCAGAGGAAGGCCTCCTTGCAACCAAATGAAATGGGGAAAAATATATATATGATATTTTTGGCGTGGGAATAAGGATTTGTTGATTTGCAAAGAATGGATTAGCAGAACTCCCACAGCACAGCCGCATCCATAAATAAGCATTTAATAATAATAATAATAATAATAATAATAATAATAATAATAATAATAATTAATAATTAATAATTAATAATCATCATCATCATCATCATCATCTTTATTGCCATTGTACTAAAATTACAATGAAATTTGTTCAGTGTCCATCTTTTGGGCAATTATTTCTGCACCAAACAGAAATCCTTTTGGGTTTTTGTTTTGTTTTTTTCATTTTGCATGCTTAAATGTTTGCAAGTCTTCAAGCGGCCAAGTTTGGGAACCTCTGGACACTAAACAGAGGAAGGCCTCCTTGCAACAAAATGAAATGGGGAAAAAATGATATTTTTGGCGTGGGAATAAGGATTTGTTGATTTGCAAAAAAAAGTGGATCAGCGGAGGTCCCCACAGCACAGCAGCATCCATAAATAAGCATTTAATAATAATAATAATCTTTATTGTCATTGTACTAAAATTACAATGAAATTTGTTCAGTGTCCATCTTTTGGGCAATTATTTCTGCACCAAACAGAAATCCTTTTGGGTTTTTGGGTTTTTTTTCATTTTGCATGCTTTAAAGCAGGGGTCCCCAACCTTTGCAACTTTAAGTCTGAAGGACTTTAGCTCCCAGACGTCTCCAGCCAGCAATTCTGGGAGCTGAAGTCCTTCAGACTTAAAGTTGCAAAGGTTGGGGACCCCTGCTTTAAAGGTTTGCTTTTTTATGCATTTTTACTCTGGGTCATTTCAACGGCTTTGAAGGAGCTGACCTGGGGCATTCTTTGGTGTACCCATTTGATAAACTTTAGAGCAAACTATCTTTGCATTCATAAAAGCTAAGCAAAAAACCCCTGAAGATTGCCATGCTATGATTTGCTGTTGCTGTTCCTGCCTGGTAGATCAGTTGCAGAGCAAGGTGTTTGGAGGATTGCTTTGCTCAAGCAACTGCTTTTCTGAGTTTGTATTCTTTCTTCCTTCTTACCAAGTAGCAAAAGTGCCAAATGAATCAGGGCATAGTATAGTAATCTAGATAAAACGAAAGTACTATTGATAGGTGACTTTTTGGAGAGCGGTGTTTCTCAACCTTGACAAACTTAAGAAGTGTAGATTTTAAATCCCAGCTGACTGGGGACTTCTGGGAGTTGGAATTCACACATCTTAAAAGTTGAAAAATACTGCTATAGAGAAATACGATATTTTGTATGAAATTGCAGGCTCCTTTAAGGAGCACATTTGCAATTCGAGCATGTTAGATGGCAGGTAAGGTGGCATTTATGTGAAGTTTCCACTGATTTGAGCCTCCGTTATAACTTTGGCATTTTTCTACATTACTTTGAGGAGTCAAGTGGCATAAAATGTAAATTTGTAGATTGCTGGTTAAACAGGTTAAATTGAACACCTCTCAATATTTTACATCGGTGTCGTGGTATCTCTATGAACACTATCCAAAATGAATATTTTAAAATTGTATAGCTGTTCTAGACTTGGGTGTTAGAATAATTATTTAGCATGAACCTATTCACCCCTGAATTACACACAATCACAGACCTACGTCTCTTCCATCGGGCCCTGAAGACACGTCTATTTCGTGCAGCCGGCCTGTCATAGTCTTTTAATTGGGGTTTAGCATTGGGTGTTATAATTAAGAGGCCAATCTATTTAATATTTATTAATCTGCTATCTTAACTTTTGTATTTCTTCTTTTTATTGTGGCTGTTCACCGCCCTGAGTCCCGAGAGGGAGAAGGGTGGTATATAAATTAAATAAAACAAACAAAACAAAAGTGAAAATGATGAAAATAAGCTGAAAACATACTTTCTATGTCTGGGGCTATGCAATGTTTTGTTTCATAGTTTTGTCTCTTGCTTTATAGAGAGGAGATAATTGCTGCCAAAATGGCCAAAATGCCACAGATGATAGAAGACTGGCAGAATGAAAAACGGAAGCGTAAGCTGAAAGAGCAGCAAGAGAAAGAAAGACGGCGATTGTTGCTGGCTGAGGCCCGGGAGCAATATGGCTACCACCTGGACCATCACAGTCCTGAATTCCAAGAGATGGTGGTAGAAAGGGAGAAGCTTAAACGGATGGAACAGAAGGAGGAGAAAAAACGAATGAGGGGGATTCTGGCCAAAAAAGCGATGGAAGGCAAATTTCTTGCCTTTTCTCCAGATAACAAGGAAGAGACGGCTGATCAAAAGGATACCTAAAATACTGTATTATCTAGTCTTTGAAATAAATCTGCCTACAGATTGTGACATATAATTCTCAGAGCCCAGTCAATGTACTGCACTTCTCACCATGCGTTAAAGGCCAACTTAGAATTCTTGTGGAATGTGGAATGTATAGAACACTCTAAAGCAGGGGTCTCCAACCTTTGCAACTTGTAAGTCTGAAGGACTTCAGCTCCCAGACTTCTCCAGCCAGCAAAGCAAAGCTGGCTGGAGAAGTCTGGAAGCTGAAGTCCTTCAGACTTAAAGTTGCAAAGTTTGCCCACCCCTGATCTAAAGTCTTTTCTCTGCCCTGCCGTGACCAATTGGAGCGTCAACAGTGGGATTTGGAATAGCGAATGCATTCTGTGAATTTTCTCCAGAGAGAGCAAGCTCCGTTTCCCCCATGTAGCTGAGGGCTCCTCCGTGAGCCTGAAGGAGGAGCATGAGATTGCGCTTCCAAAGGCTTCTCTTCTCCACGCCAAAAACTTTTGCAAAGGGATGAAACACTTTGTGGGAGCAGCCTCATGCTGTCTCAGGCCTTCTGTCCACTTGCAAAATAATAATAATAATAATAATAATTTTTAATTTATAACCCACTCTCTCTCCCCGAAGGGACTCGAGGCGGGGCACAGGGAATTTAAAAATACAGATAAAAACCACAGACACAATACAATGTTAAAACGAATTAAACTAAACCTGCGCTAAAATCCCATATAAAAACTAAAACTGAGCCCTAAAACTCCTAAAAACAGTTTAATTACCCTGGGCCGGCCAAGCAGAAGAAGTGTGTTTTTAATTTTTGACGGAAGGAGCGGAGGTCCGTGGTTGTTCTGATTTCGTGGTGGTTCGGTGGTTCTGAAAGCTTTTGGCATGGAGAGGCTGATGTTTAGGGTGGCACTGTGTAAAAGGCAGGTGGCAGGCTGCCTTCACTACAAACTGCTCAGCTGAAAAGGCTTTTAGCCCAGGTCCATAGTCGTAGATTCAGAAAGATTTATATCAGTCCCTGTAATTTAATACTCCGATTCCCTCTAGTGGCAAAACAGAATTTCGTTCAATCCGCATAGCTTTTTATTTATACTACCTTAAGGAATGTATGAGAAGTAGGGAACCAAAGAGAAGCTATTCAAAGTAGATCAAAATTCCTTCCGTCTAACAATATTTTAAATAAAAGGTTTGGCTTTTTATGATTAATTAGATTCTCAAAATGGCACAGACTTGCAGAATCCCTCAAAGGTCTCTTGGCAGTCCTTATTTTCTACCGGATTTTGGGAAACGTGACACTACTTCAAATCCAAATGACATGTATTCTCCAACCTTCTGTTGCTATTTGTTTTGGAATTGTTCATAGACAATGCATATGAGCAATTATTTAGAGCAGGGGGCTCCAACCTTTGCAACTTTAAGTCTGAAGTCCTTCAGACTTAAAGTTGCAAAGGTTGGAGGCCCCTGATTTAGAGGAAGCTTGTTTTGTGTGTTTATAAATAATCCTTTTTCTGTTTTAAAGGAAGTATTAAAAGTGGGAGGTAGTGAGTACATAGCTTAACTCCTAGCTCTCATTAAGCAGAAGCAAACTTCCTTATGGATATTATTATTTTACAAATGTATTTAAGATTAGTCAGTACTAGAACCCAAAGTGTTCTCATTACTAAATTATATAATCCATTTTTCAAATTATAATTCAAAAATATTTTTGAGCTGTGAATGTTCATATGCTTTCTTATTTTGCCATTTCATATTTTGATGGAAGCAGTATTTTGTGTGCCTCTGTTTTCTTACATGGTATGTTGTCATTTTTAGGCAACAGTTTCTTACTATTATATCATGGGAAGTAGTAATTTACAATCGGCGTGCAGTAAGTTAAGTATGAATTCTTTGGTTGAGATGTGTGTAAAATCCTGTGTGTGTAAATGGTGCTGCATCATCCGGATGATAAGAATTTACTGGGATCCCCAAGGCTTCATCTTTGGCTTGTGCTATTCAACCTACAGGATGGGCTGAAAAAGGTATAATCAGATTTGCAGACTAAACAAACTGAAATGAGTGGCTAATGTTTTGTAGCAATCTTAGGTACTTTAAGATATCTGGACATCCTAAAGAGAGCCACTGCTTTCGAAGGAGAAATCACACATACAATACAATACCATGCAATAGCAGAGTTGGAAGGGACCTTGGAGGTCTTCTAGTCCAACCCCCCTGCCCAGACAGGAAACCCTATACCATTTCAGAGAAACGCCATTTTTATGTCAAAAAAGTTGCATGCAAAGCCTTATGGAGGCTTATAGAGTGCTGCTGGGGGCTGGAGGGGGCAAAAAACGGCCTGTTTTAGGCTCATTTCTGCCCTCCCCAGCCCCCAGGAGCTCTCTGGAAGCCTCCATAAGGCTCTGCACAGCCATTTTGGTGAAGGGGGGGGGGGTTTCAGGAGACAAAAACCGCTGTATTCAATGTATAAGACGCAGCTAGATTTTCAGCCTCTTTTTAGAGGAAAAAAGGTGCGTCTTATACTCTGAAAAATACGGTAGTTTCGGTGCCTAAGGGGAACTGGGGTCTTACTGCTATTTGTACAGCACCCTAAACACTGGGTCTCCTTGGTTTTCAAGGTGGCTTATAAGATCCCATGGACTCATACGTCCTATGATTTTTATTCCTTCAGGAGCATAAGGATGAAACATGACATCCACCATTAAACAAAGGATAAGTAACAATAAAGATAAGTGTTTTAGCAATAAGTCTACAACACAACAGAAGTAGAATTGATTTCTTTTTATATTTAGTCATTGAAGAATATGCCAAACTGTATATTATCTACATCCTTTCAAATGTGCTTTTCTGTGCCTGGTTATGTTAATATGCTCGTATTATGTGATATAACATCATCTAGTTGGGAGTTTGCTCTCAGATTGGACAACAGTGAGTATGATCCACATTGAGCAAACCTATCTTAGGTTTAATGTCTTTGGAGGTAATCATGCAAGTCAGGGATTCTAAAGGCAACTGGACTTTCTTCTTTTTTGGGAAACATTTTGGTTCTCATTCAAGAAGCTTCTTCAGTTCAGAAAAAAAGCAAGAAAGTTTTGCTATTTGGAAAAGCACATTTGGGGCAAATGTTATGCTATAACCCACCTCCTATCTTCACAATGTCATTTGATTCTATTTTGGCTAATAACGGAACCGTTCACGTTCTGTTACTAGATGCAAGGGCTACTGTAGCAGGAACTGACAATGTAAGTGCCATTTAACATAACAGACATTACTCGCTCCATGAAAATTGTCCTTAGGAGGAGGAGGAGGAGTCCTAACAACAAAGGTAGGGGAAGCCAGAAGAGCAAGTAAAAACCATGAAAGATAGCATGTTCAAATGTCACGACCACACAATAAGAGATGCCAAAATGTTCCCCTTTTGCCTCTCCATCATTGTTAATGCTAATTACACCAAATGTAATTTTAAAACATGGAATGCAAACAAGTACAACTAAAACCACATTGGCTTACTGGCTTAGCTATATGTCTAATAAGCAAGTCCTGAGTAACAGTACGGCAAGTAGTGTCCTGGGTGGATTAGACCAGGGGTCTCCAACCTTTGCAACTTTAAGTCTGAAGGGCTTCAGCTCCCAGACTTCTCCAGCCAGCAAAGCTGTCAGTGTCAGGGCCTGGGCCAGGGATCTCCAACCTTTGCAACTTTAAGTCTGAAGGACTTTAGCTCCCAGACTTCTCCAGCCAGCTTTGCTGCCTGGAGAAGTCTGGGAGCTGAAGTCCTTCAGACTTAAAGTTGCAAAGGTTGGAGACCCCTGCTTTAAAGCAAAGCTGGCTGGAGAAGTCTGGGAGCTGAAGTCCTTCAGACTTAAAGTTGCAAAGGTTGGAGACCCCTGGATTAGACAACCAACAAAGACATCAAAACTGTTTTTAAAAAAAGAAAAAAATATATTTCAATAGCCCAGTGGAACCAATCTTAGCTGTTAATACAATAACCAGATGGAAAACTGATAAGATCCATCAGCTGTTTTTGCCAAATTGATTAGCAAAGGAAATACTGGGACGGGTATTGACCTGAACAGAATTCTAGAAGAAGCCATAAGCTTTTGAAAATGTCCACTTCCTATTCATCATCCTGCAATATAAGCCACTTCCCGATTTAAGGGATTTTGGCCAGATAGTTTGCACCCAACCTCAAATGCTGTAAACATTTTAAATCACTTTCCAACATTTCAAAATGGTCTTAAATAGAGATTGAGCTGATTTAAGTTTCATTTAAAAAAAAAACCATTCCCTGTTCTTTTGGGGGGGAAAAGAAGGCCACTGCAGACAGTTGAGGTTTCCAGACAAAACTGGAAGTCTTTGCTGAATTAATTAATTAAGGAGCAAGACAGAAAAAAAAGTGGGTTAGGATTTGACATGAAATTAAAAAGAAAAAAAGAAACCTTAGGAGGCTGGAACATCCATGTTATTTCAAAGTTAGGATGAGAGTGAACAGGAGAGAAAATAGGACGAATGTAGCCCTCATTTGGGTTGACTCTTGACCATATATCGTGGAATATTGAAGATAGGCTGCTCCTGTCAGCTTCATTAATTAGCAAGCAGCATTTTCATAGCTGCTCCCTGGTTTATGGAAGCTGAAATCCCATCTATGCTCATCGTAAGACATCAAACACCAGGCCAGTGGTACAATTACAATACATTCCTTCAAATAGGCCCAACCCGGGAGGAAGACGGCACCCCAAGCCCTCATATTTTGGCAGTTCTATCTTTGGTCCAAGCACCCCTAACCACAGTTTGTGAAGAAACTTGTTGCCTTAGGAAGGACTGGTTCCATCTGCATCATTTTCTTCCTGGCTGGCCTTAAGTTTGGACAACACAGCATGAATCCGAAATAATGTCCGTGACTCCATTGAATAATTTTTGTAGTTGTTCCTGGTGGGAAAAGCATTCAACAATTGTTATATCCCTTATATCAAGGGTCTCCAACCTTTGCAACTTTAAGTCTGAAGGACTTCAGCTCCCAGACTTCTCCAGCCAGCAAAGCAAAGCTGGCTGGAAAAGTCTGGGAGCTGAAGTCCTTCAGACTTAAAGTTGCAAAGGTTGGAGACCCCTGCCTTATATCAAACCTGTATGTATTCTGTACACCAAAACCTATTTCAGGAATCTGGGTATTATGTTACAGGATAATATTTGATATTTTGTAGATGTGACCTAAGGTAGATGTTTAAGCATCTTACCAGGTCAGATAGGGTGGGCAAACTCCTAGTTCATTCCCCAAATGTTGTCATCTTTTAGGATCTAGAAATTGCGCCTTTTCCCTGGCAGCCCATGTTGTCCTATGACCAATTTCATTGGAATTTTATTACCAATTTTATTACAATGACAATAAAGATTATTATTATTATTATTATGAACCCTTTGCCTTTTGAAGTTTGGCAGGTCTCCCCTCTTTTAGCCTTCTCTAAGGCTTTGGAGACCTGGCTTCCCCCCCCAAGATTAGATGGTACATTAGCATAGATGGGCTGCCAGGTTTTTGTTATTTCTAATGTTTTATGTTTTAACTGGTTGAGTTTTTTTAGTTTTAAAAATGATTTTATATGGGGTTGTGTTTTTTTTCCCCATTTTTGATTGAGTCTACCCAGAGATGGTTGAAAAATGGGCAACTATGTAAATGTTTCAATAAATAAATAAATGTCTCGATCAGATGAATGTCATCCAATTAAAAAGAAATGCAATGAACAAGCCAGGGAAACACGCGCATTAAATAAAATTTAATTTATTTAATCTATTTTTTTAACTATGCTTGATTGTATTTATTATCTCTGTTTTAATATTCCTGTGCACCGCCCTGAGTCCCTTGGGGAGAGAGGGCGGTATAGAAATATAATTAAAGAAATAAATGGGCTTATTATAATTACTAATCAAGTGGTTTGACTCAGAGTAACTAAGCTGAGAATTTGCTAGTTCTTAGCCCTACTTAAACTTACTAAGAACTTTCGTCTAGGGAACAGAGGAAAACATAACTAGTAGCAATAGTTATGCTAGTAGTGTTTACTTACTTGGCTCTACGGAGCAACTGCACCGCCTCTTCGTTTTGGCCCTGTGCCACATACAGCAGACTCAATTCCAGTAGTGCATTAGGCACCAAGTAATGATCATACTTGATCTTCTTCTCACTGTAAGCAGAGAGAAAGCTGGGAGTTTTCCAGGGTTTGCTGTAGTGCAGCTTCCCCTCATCTAAGCCCTCCAGATAGGTTGGGATTACGTTCCCAGAACAGTCAACCATGCCTCACGCTCCCCACACCCAAATTTCTTTTCAATTTTTTATATCAAAGAGACTTGCATCATACCTGTTTTGGATAGCAGTGAAGCATGCCTCAGCCTCGGTCAAACTGTGCAAATGCTTGAAGACTAGACCTTTGAGAAGTAACACGAGACACTGGTCATCCACTTGGTACTCACTGGCTGAGAAAATTGTGGGAAGAGAAATGGAAAGAGCAGAAGGAAGGTTAACCAGGATAAGCAGTTGCTGCATAGTCTACTTTGCACAAAGGTTAATTGGCAATATTTCCATTCATAGTATTCATGTAGCAGGCGGGTTACTAACTCTGCTTATATGGGTAAAAATGGAGCTCATGCAACTCCCTGCACATCTATAACAGCTTGTTTGGGGTGCCAAAGAGCTAAACTACAAAAACAGATCCGCCTTCCAAAATATGCAAGGAGCTGTTTATTATTTTTAAAGATCAAATGAATATCCCACTTTTCCTCCAGGACTTTAGATTCATACACAAAACAAAATTATAGAGCTGGATGGACCCACAAACATTATCTAGTGGATTCTTCTGTACAATGTAGGAAGAATCCAATTTTCCCCTACAACAGTGGAATAGGCTGGTCTGAGAGACCGATTGACCAAAAGTCACCCAAGCTCATTCAATCTCATTTTCAGTATCTGCTAAACCAGAGGTCTCCGACCTTTGCAACTTTAAGTCTGAAGGACTTCAGCTCCCAGAATTCTCCAGCCAGCTTTGCTTCTGGGAGCTGAAGTCCTTCAGACTTAAAGTTGCAAAGGTTGGAGACCCCTGGGTTAGACAGCACATTCTTTTAAAAAAAACAGCACTTCATACATAAAATGCATTTATCCCAAAATATCCCCAAGTCTTTAATATGCATGGTTTCCTTTTTGAGTTGATAGACTTATTTAAAATGTTAAAATCATGTTTGATGCTCATACGAAATGGATGCTGGGGAGAGGACCTTGCCTATTCATTTAAAAAAAAAGTCACGAAGAAGAACAAAACTAGTTTAAACACTTATTGATCACAATACAACCCATCACTAATTCCAGGTGTTTCTTATAGAATGATTCTTTTCCTAAACACGGGCTTCGGTTCTTTACCATTTCTTATTTGCTCAGAAAGAATGCCTGAGAATAAATGACTTTCCAGAGTCATTTTTTGGAAATAAAGATTATGTGCTTTTGCACCCTGCTGATTCCTGTATTTAAATTGAAAGATTTAATTTAATTTATTTATATTTATATCCCGCCCTTCTCCACAAAGGACCCAGGGCGGCGAAAGATGCAGTGGGCCAAAAGAACAGAATGAGGTCTCTGTTGCTAAGCTGGAGAACTTCTGCCTGTTGACACCAACTTTGCTCTATGTGTAGGAAGCCGGCGTGCTACCTGGTGCTTCTTGGAGCTGCTTCTCAGCCTGTATCAGAGTGTCTAAAGTTCCTTCCAACAACTCTTGCTGCTTGCCCAACACCGTAAATCCATTCCACATGTACATCATTTCCTGAAAAAGAAGATAAGACCAACACAGAAAGTGAAAAGAAAGGACTGCGTCAAAAGAAGAACATGGTAGCAATGTTCCAATATTTGAGGGGTTGCCACCAACATTGGGGGTTCATCCTATTTTCCAAAGCAGCAGATGGCAAGACATAGAAACTATGGTTGGAAATTAATCAAGGAGAGAAGCAATGTAGAACTAAGGAGAAACTTCCTAAAGAACAATTAACCAATGGAACATCTTGCCTTCAGAGACAGTGGATGTTCCATTTCTGGAGACTTTTAAGAAGAGCCCGGACAGCTACTTGTCTGGAATGGTATGGGGTCTCCTGCTTGATCAGGGGGTTGGACTAGAAGACCTCCAAAGTCCCTTCTAGCTCTATTATTCTGTTACTCAAAATTGTGGCAGAAGCTATAAATAGAAGAGGCATATTTTGAGACTCTGCATCAGGGAAGAAATAGTTTGACATAGTGGTGAAGGCACCAGGCTAGAAACCCAGGAGACTATGAGTTCTGGTTCTATCTTAGATATGAGACCAACTAAGTGACCTTGGACCAGTCGCTCTATCTCAGCATTAGGAAGGAGGGCAGTGGAAATCTTACCAAGAAAACTGCAGGGACTTGACCAGGTAGTCCCAGGAGGCAACATGGATTTGAAGGCACACAGGAAACCAAAAATTTCATTCCTGAGCTCCCCAATATGTGAGCCAAACTATCTGTATGCTTACACATTGCTTACACATTGTTTAAGATCACTGATTTTATTTTGAAGGAATCAGTTGGTGGAGGATCCACAAAAAAGGCCCCCCAACAGTCCCCTACTAATTTCCACTTTAACTACCATCTGCCTTCAAAAGATGGCGGCTGCATTTCCCTGCACATTCAGAGCCAGTTATGGATATTTTTAACACCTAGTTCCTTCCTTTAAATGTGTTATTAGTTTTATGCTGATCTGGATCTCTTATCTTCTGAGCCAGAAATCCAGGTTTCGTGATAGCCAATGCATTTAAGAGTTAAAAATAGAGCTTTCCTTCCCCCCCCTTACTGATTCCTAAGAGTAGAGAAGAACCACTGATCTATAGATACTACAACACTATTTGGGAAAGAGTAAGAAGTTGGTTTCTGTTCTGAAAAAAATCCCTGCCATTTGGAGCATGCATATTCATTGTTGGTAAGCACTTCTCTGACAAACCTCAATTAAGTAGAATCGCAACAGATCTTATAGCATCTTGTTTCTTGTTATATTACAGTTTTGCAAGGGAGAAATGTGGAGGGGGAACCTTTACTTTTGTATATATGCATCTGGTACATGAAATAAACACACACCTATGTCCATATGCGCGCGCACACACAAACACACATATCGTATGTGTTCTGAACCCCACTTTCTCCGACTAACACAAGACTGGCTGCCTGCCACTAACTCTCTTGGCTGCTTGCCTGAATGACTCTGAACAGATACGAGGCTTCCTAACTCGACTAGACACGAACCTGAAAATCAACACGAATAAACATGAACCTAGAAATCCAACATTGTTCTCTGCCAGGACTTCCTTAGCCAAGATTTCCTTTTAAACCCTCTGGGGAGGGGCCAGTCATTAGGCAACTGGGACTAATTCAACTCCTCTGAGTTCGCTTCTGATGCAATTGAAGCCTCAGCCCTTCTCACTCTAGCATCAGGGACAAACTGGCCTTGATCCTCCCCACTACTCCAAGACCCAGGTGCCTCCTGATGACCAGCCGGGCTCTCTGCTCTCTCAAGGTCGCCCTCCTCCTCCAGAGCATAGGACTCCTCACTAGAGGAGTCCATCAGCAGCTCATCCGGAGCCGGCTGGGCCACAACAGGAATGTACACAAGCGCATATATATGAATGTGAGAATGGGCCCAAGAATACAATTCTCAATTGTGTATGTTATACAGTGTGCAAATAGGCTTGCCAGATAATTTAGGAAGGACATCCATTCCAGTTTTCACTTTTGACCTGCAGTTCATGGATCAAACGAATCCTTGGCATTAACTGTGAAGAAACCTTCCCCTCCTTTGAGACTCCGCACTGCGAAATAGTAGAGAGCAACTTTCCATCCTTACCAGGGCTGGCACGGGTAAGGGGACCAGGTCACGGGATTTGTAGCGCCTGGCTTTGCGAATGGCAAATTTCTCGGTGGGTGGCGATTTCCCAGCAATTCTCTGTTTGAAGGAGGAAACCTGTCTGCGGGGTAAAACCATGGAAATCACTGAAGTTTCACAAAGGTAGGTGGGTGGAAATTAAGAATCCTAAGAACATTTATAAGAGGTCAATCCAAGTCTGCCCCATCAAATTTTAAATCACAATTTCCAGTTCTTTACATGTAGTCCTTTAAGTCAGGGGTCTCCAACCTTTGCAACTTTAAGTCTGAAGGACTTCAGCTCCCAGACTTCTCCAGCCAGCAAAGCTGTCAGTGTCAGGGCCTGGGCCAGGGATCTCCAACCTTTGCAACTTTAAGTCTGAAGGACTTCAGCTACCAGAAGTCTGGGAGCTGAAGTCCTTCAGACTTAAAGTTGCAAAGGTTGGAGACCCCTGCTTTAAAGCAAAGCTGGATGGAGAAGTCTGGGAGCTAAAGTCCTTCAGACTTAAAGTTGCAAAGGTTGGAGACCCCTGCTTTAAAGCAAAGCTGGCTGGAGAAGTCTGGGAGCTAAAGTCCTTCAGACTTAAAGTTGCAAAGGTTGGAGACCCCTGCTTTAAGTAAGACATTGATCATGCTTCTGCCTTTTAACAGCATCCGTTCACAAGGAATTCATTCACAAATGTCTGTGGCAGATCCATTGTGAATCTGCAGATTCCTAACCTTGATAATTTGTAGTTAATTCTACCATTGGAACAAGGGAAAACTCTTTAAATCTGGCTGGGGAATTTGGCGGGTTGAAGTCCAACATCTTAAAGTTCCTGAGGCTGAGAAGCAATGTTTTAGAACATTCATCTTAAATTGCCCCCGCCCCAAACTTTCAAAAAACTCTTACCTGAAAAGTTCAACCTCTTCTTCACCAAAGGGCCGTGGCTCATTAGCAGGCAGCATGCTAAGGAAGGCAGCTTTCATATATACATACATTGCCTGCAACGAAGTAAAACATTACAGGATTCTGACAGGAGCCAACTTATTTATTTACTTATTTAAAGCATTTATGTAGCTGCCCATCTTAGGCCAAATTATGGGCAGCTTCCAAGAAATAAAACAATATAAAAACTTGTGCCCATTTTACGGCAATTCAGGGCAATTTAATAATTTCCTTCAGGCTTACTTTTACCCACTTCCACTTCAAAGTAAAAAAATATTCCCCTTGCTGGAATATTAATCCTAATCCTCTAAATATTATGGTTGCTCTTTAAGAAAAATGTTTCCCAATATTCTCTTTACAGTATTGTAACCATGCATAATATTATTCAAAGTATAATCCCACCATCGGTCATAATGCCAAAGTTACACTGACAGCTTTCTATTTCCTTCCCGTCCAAGCACAGAATTTGTGCATTTTCTCTTTTTGTAACAGTTGTATTGAGCCGTGCACTATGACCGCACAATCCCATTTGTGAACAGATGATGCTAGCTCTAATCCCATTAATAGATAAAGGTGATATAAGACCTCAGCACCAAGGTACATACATCACTTCTGGGGACTGGATAATCATCAAAGTCAAGTGTGTGTTCACACTTTCAGAAGTGTGAACACACACTTGACTTTGATGATCCAGCTCCATATTAACAGATCAACAGAGTTGGAAGGGACCTTTGAAGGTCATCTAGTCCAACCCCCTGCCCAAGCAGGAGACCCTCCATCTGCCTCTACCTAGGATTGAACTCACAACCTCCTGATTGGGAGGCGAGAGCTCCACCTCTAGGCCACAGCAGCAGATATAAACATATATTCTTCCTCAAATGCCAGGCTTCAAAACTGGAAGAATTGGTGCTGGGTGACTAAAGGTGGAATCCACAGGAAAGGGTCAACAAACTCCCAAAGTTTCAATAGCCTTGACCTCCAACAAATAAGAGGAAGGACTTTTTCACCCAGAGGATCTCTGGTCTATGAAACTCCCTGCCAGAAGAAGTGGTGACAGCTGTCAGCCTCGACGCCTTTAAGAAAGGATTAGAGGAGTTCATGGAGAACAAGGGTATCCATGGCTATCATGAGGGATGCCCAAGGACACCCTCCGGGATGGAGAGATAGGCAGGATATCTCTCAATGCCATTTGCAGGGAATCACAAGCAGGTGAAGACATCTGCTTGGGAAGACCCTGAAGCCAATGTGGAGCCACTGTGGGAGACAGAAGGCTGGACTGGATGGGCTGTAGCCTCTTCCAGCAAGGCTCTTCTTAGGTTCTTATGTTAAGAAAGAAAGAAAGAAAGAAAGAAAGAAAGAAAGAAAGAAAGGAAGGAAGGAAGGAAGGAAGGAAGGAAGGAAGGAAGGAAGGAAGGAAGGAAGGAAGGAAGGAAGGAAGGAAGAGAGGAGTTCCTGGAGAACAAGGAGTTCCTTCCAGCAAGGCTATTCATATGTTCTTATGTTCAGAAAGAAAGAAAGAAAGAAAGAAAGAAAGAAAGAAAGAAAGAAAGAAAGAAAGAAAGAAAGAAAGAAAGAAAGAAAGAAAGAAAGAAAGAAAGAAAGAAAGAAAGAAAGGATGAGAAGAGTTCATGGAGAACAAGGGTATCCATGGCTATCATGATGGATGCCTAAGGACACCCTCCGGGTTGGAGAGATAGGCAGGATGTCTCTCAATGCCATTTGCAGGGAATCACAAGCAGGTGAAGACATCTGCTTGGGAAGACCCTGAAGCAAATGGGGAGCCACTGTGGGAGACAGAAGGCTGGACCGGATGGGCTGTGGCCTCTTCCAGCAAGGCTATTCTTATGTTCTTATGTTCTGAAAGGAAGGAAGGAAGGAAGGAAGGAAGGAAGGAAGGAAGGAAGGAAGGAAGGAAGGAAGGAAGGAAGGATTAGAGGAGTTCATGGAGAACAAGGGTATCCATGGCTATCATGATGGATGCCTAAGGACACCCTCCGGGTTGTAGAGATAGGCAGGATATCTCTCAATGCCATTTGCAGGGAATCACAAGCAGGTGAAGACATCTGCTTGGGAAGACCCTGAAGCAAATGGGGAGCCACTGTGGGAGACAGAAGGCTGGACTGGATGGGCTGTAGCCTCTTCCAGCAAGGCTCTTCTTAGGTTCTTATGTTAAGAAAGAAAGAAAGAAAGAAAGAAAGGAAGGAAGGAAGGAAGGAAGGAAGGAAGGAAGGAAGGAAGAGAGGAGTTCCTGGAGAACAAGGAGTTCCTTCCAGCAAGGCTATTCATATGTTCTTATGTTCAGAAAGAAAGAAAGAAAGAAAGAAAGAAAGAAAGAAAGAAAGAAAGAAAGAAAGAAAGAAAGAAAGAAAGAAAGAAAGAAAGAAAGAAAGAAAGAAAGAAAGGATGAAAAGAGTTCATGGAGAACAAGGGTATCCATGGCTATCATGATGGATGCCTAAGGACACCCTCCGGGTTGGAGAGATAGGCAGGATGTCTCTCAATGCCATTTGCAGGGAATCACAAGCAGGTGAAGACATCTGCTTGGGAAGACCCTGAAGCAAATGGGGAGCCACTGTGGGAGACAGAAGGCTGGACCGGATGGGCTGTGGCCTCTTCCAGCAAGGCTATTCTTATGTTCTTATGTTCTGAAAGGAAGGAAGGAAGGAAGGAAGGAAGGAAGGAAGGAAGGAAGGAAGGAAGGAAGGAAGGAAGGAAGGAAGGAAGGAAGGAAGGAAGGATTAGAGGAGTTCATGGAGAACAAGGGTATCCATGGCTATCATGATGGATGCCTAAGGACACCCTCCGGGATGGAGAGATAGGCAGGATGTCTCTCAATGCCATTTGCAGGGAATCACAAGCAGGTGAAGACATCTACTTGGGAAGACCCTGAAGCAAATGGGGAGCCACTGTGGGAGACAGAAGGCTGGACTGGATGGGCTGTGGCCTCTTCCAGCAAGGCTGTTCTTATGTTAAGAAAGAAAGAAAGAAAGAAAGAAAGAAAGAAAGAAAGAAAGAAAGAAAGAAAGAAAGAAAGAAAGAAAGAAAGAAAGAGAAAGAAAGAAAGAAAGAAAGAAAGAAAGAAAGAAAGAAAGAAAGAAAGAAAGAAAGAAAGAAAGAAAGAAAGAAAGAAAGAAAGAAAGAAAGAAAGAAAGAAAGAAAGAAAGAAAGAAAGAAAGAAAGAAAGAAAGAAAGAAAGAAAGAAAGGAAGGAAGAAAGAAAGAAAGGAAGAAAGGAAGGATGAGAGGAGTTCATGGAGAACAAGGGTATCCATGGCTATCATGAGGGATGCCTAAGGACACCCTCCGGGATGGAGAGATAGGCAGGATGTCTCTCAAGGCCATTTGCAGGGAATCACAAGCAGGTGAAGACATCTGCTTGGGAAGACCCTGAAGCAAATGGGGAGCCACTGTGGGAGACAGAAGGCTGGACTGGATGGGCTGTGGCCTCTTCCAGCAAGGCTGTTCTTATGTCCTTATGATGTACTTTGCTTTTTTTTCCTTTTAAGGAAAAGATTTTCAGATTCCATAACTTGGGATAATGTTTGAATATTTTGCTCAAATACACCTGGGTTGCTCTTTAATTGCTGTGCCCCTTTCTAACCTTAGACCAGCGGTTCTCCTTGCTCAGCAGATCTGCGTAGAAGTAGGCCATCTTCCACATGCCTTTGTAGGCAAAGCACCACATCAGCTCCCAGTAGCACATGTGGTGGAACTGCTTCCAAGCTTGCTGTGCCGAACAGCCTTCTTCAAACCTCTGGATGGCCTGGCCAAGGAAGGAAAAGTCAACAGGGAAAGCACGGAGAAGGGTTCAGAAAAGTTAACGTTTTTACCGGCAAGGAGGAAACAGGGTTCATATAATCCTAGAGGTAAGTTTCTTCTTGAATTCAACTTCCTTAAAAAAATCGTTTTTGAAAATAAGCAATGGCAAAGTGATTGTCTGTGTGCCATTACTCTGAATTTAGAGTTGAAATAACTAGGTGAAAATTTATCTTTAATGAATAGTAATTGAGATGTGTGGGACACAAAATTAAATGCTTTATTCTTAACTACGTATGTTGCTACTTGTTAGGAGTAGACTCCTAGAGTTGGGTAGGCAATATATAATCCCATGATGACAAATGGTCGTTGTGGCTTTAAGGATGTTGGAATGTTGGAATGCAATTAGAGACTGTAATTATCTCCACAATAAGAGGAAGTCAGGAGAGCGCATATTCCTCTCTCTCTGCTAATTGCTCTCTCTGCTCGATATCTCTATTGATTGCTACCCGACTGCTCGTGTGCGTGACTGACTGTTTGAAGAAGGAAGGATTGGGAATTGCTGACTGTAAGCAATTGTTTGTTTGTTAAGGACTTTGTTTGACTCACTTTACTATCACTGCTTGTGAAGCAGTAGTTTAGTTTTACAACACCAGTAAAGCTATTTGCTTTTTACTAACAGTGTCTGGGTTACTATTTGTGTGTTTTACTAGCAACGTTTTTCTGGCTGCATACTCGGCTGCACAACTTTCTGTCTCCCAACGGAGATACCCCCCAACACTACCTTCTTCATTTTCCACCCCTGCATGGGATGGGTCTGGGTACAGGAGGTGCTAAGAGGACTATGGTTATCATGGAAGACATAGCAATATATCAGACCTAAAAATAATTAGGAGTAGCAGAACTGCCATCTTCAACTTAGTGTTTGGCTTGCATCTGCCAGGAGTTGCTAGGGGGTGGGGGAAAGAGGAAGTAAGGCAAGTGACACATAGAGGGTAGAGATGAGTCAAAGGGAAGGTGGGTTGACAGAAGCCAGAGGTGGGAGAGCCAGCCTGTTCCAGTCTTCAAGGCCACGGAGCCTGGGAAAGGAATGCAAACTGAACCAAGTGGTACCAAACATCCCAGCGGTTCCCAAAACACTAGAGGAAGCCAAAGCGGCCATAGAGGGAGAGCTGAGGAGAAGATGAGAGTCTGTAACTTTTTGTGTGGGAACTTTAGCCCCAGCCTGCTTCTACTGCAACTACGGATCCTTAGTAAAAGAACCTATCCCTTCAACCAAAGGGAGTTGAGGGGCTTCATTGGGGCATGCCTGGCACGTACCCTCCATGATGGTGGCATACACATTAGTTAGACTAGCCGTTCCCGGCCACGCGTTGCTGTGGCCCAGTCTGGTTAAATGGCCAACCAATCTGTGTGTAGATCTACACCTGCACACACAAACACGTACACACAACCACCGTATAACCCCTAACCTACCTACCTTCTCCCTCTCTCCCTGTACCTACTTACCTACTGTATTTCTCCTCTCCCTCTCAATCCCTCTCCCTACCTACCTACCTAACCTACTGTATTTCTCCTTCTCTATCCCTCTACCTACCTACCTATTTCTCCCTCTCCCTCTCTATCCCTCTACCTACCTACCTACCTACTATATTTCTCCCTCTCTATCCCTCTACCTACCTACCTATTTCTCCCTCTCTTACATTTCCGTTGCGTGTACCTGGCACAGGTGTAACATCTACACAATCTATATATATATCATCGGTGCCGTACTTGAAAGGAACGTTGTGTGAAAATTTGGAAGCAATCGGTGCAGGACTTTCGGAGATTAGCGGTTTTGAACAAACTCTTTGTTACATTTTCATTTATATAGATTCCTGTTGTGATCCGACTAAAGCTCCTCACCTCGTTGATGTTCCCTTTGATTTCCTCTATCCTCCCAGCAAAGAACAGGAAAATGGCACTCTGTGAAATTAAAGAAGATGACACTCAGGGATGGGGAAACAGCTGTAAGCAATATGACGAACCCTATGTTGACACCCTATTGATCCACTCTATCCCTCCACATTTCCCATCCAAAGCCAACTTTTCTAAGATAAGGAACCTTATCAAAGGTGATAGCAAAAAAAAAACTAGCTTGAGTCCGCATGGAGCATATATCTCATAGTGCAGGGGTCTCCAACCTTTGCAACTTTAAGTCTGAAGGACTTTAGCTCCCAGAATTCTCCAGTCAGCTTTGCTGGCTGGAGAAGTCTGAGACCTGAAGTCCTTCAGACTTAAAGTTGCAAAGGTTGGAGACCCCTGTCATAGTAGGAAAAGATAATACTTTGGATAAATTAGTCCCACTTTTCAAGGGTGTCAAACCTGTGGCATCACATTGCCGTCCGTTTCGTGTTGTTTTTTCCCTTTGTGGAGCTAGGGTGGGCAAGGCCTGCGCATGATGCATCTGGCCCACAGGCCGTCAATTGGACACCCCTGTTTTAGTGCATCAATCATTAACCAAACTACCTGCCATATCAAATTAACAGATTTTGCCTTAAAGGGAATTTTAAACCTGTTAAGCATTGCTACCCAGAAGGTAAGAGTTTGAGTTTACATGTATCACATTTTTCACTGAAGCTCTAAATAGCAGATAACAGATGAACAGAGTTGGAAGGGACCTTGCAAGTCATCTAGTCCAACCCCCTTGCCCAAGCAGGAGACCCTACCTCTGCCTCTACCTAGGATCGAACTCACCACCTCCTGCTTGTGAGGCAAGAGCTCCACCTCTAGGCCACAGCAGCAATGTAAAAGGGCTGCTTGGCTCTTCAAAAAGTTCTCTTACTGTACATTTTATAAAATGACATCGTTTTCAAAAACAAAACCAAGAGTGAAGGAACTGAAATATTCAGAGCCTTTCATAAATCTAAGGAAGCCTAAGATACTTTCAGCTTTTTTTAAATGTTATTTTTAGTTTTAGTTTTTATTTTTTATATTTTTTTTATTTTTAAACATATAAAGGCAGACAAAATATAAAACCATTCTCATATTTCATGTAACGTTGTTTGGTTACAAGGTTCTGGGCATCAATCTTTACAATTGCATATATAATTATTGATTTTCCATCAAACATAGCTAAGTCACTGTCACTGAGCATTTATGTGTTCAATTACAATTAATATTCCTTCATTTCAAACAAACCTTATTTTCTTAAATCCTTTTAATAACCTCTATAAGAATCCCCCGCCTCTTTCTATTGTTCTTACAACTTTCAGCTTTTGAGGCCCATTATTGTAAGAAAAAATTAAAAAACCTGGAAGCAAAGTGAAGCACCAAAAGAGAGAAATGTTATTCTATTATATTTAGCAACAGAATACAGTGATCCCTCGTTTTTCGTGGTTAATGGGGACCGGAACCTTCCGCGAAAACTGAAAAACCGCGAAGTAGGATTCGCACCGGAAACTTGAGTTGGTGGACATCGTTTAAAGCAAGCACTAGGGGGCGCTTGCCTCCTACCGATGCATTTTTTTTCTATTCTGTATTTTTGAAAAACCCGCGAAGCACTGAAGCCGCAAAACATGAAGCCGTGAAAAACGAGGGATCACTGTATAAATATGAATCTAAATCAAGCCTTTGGGCTAGAGGCTCCGGGTAAAAGTCCCAAAGTCCTCTCCACTGCAGCGTAGCCCAACCCATTGGCCTCCTAGATGCAAAATGCAAAACCTCATGTCTTCCCTGCCTATAGCTCTGTTGCAACCCAAACATTTCCTTACAACTCCGAGTAGGGGGGAAAAAATCTAACTGATCCTCCGGTTAGACACAAACACAGGCAAAAAGTGAGTGATCTGAACGACAGGGCAGTCATTTTACCTGCGGATAGCGGGAGAGATATGGCTTCAGTAGGGCCTCAGCCTCTGTGAAATCGTCTTCACCAATCCCTGGGGACAACAGAGAAAGAGAAAGGTGGATAGCATGAATAAGGATAAGAGATGCATAAGTTCATGTCCCCCAGACAAACCTTGACATATCCTATTAGAGACTGAAGGTATTCTTAAGTAAACTCCTAGTGTTGGGTAGGCAATATATAATACCATGATGACAAATGGCCTTGGTTGCTTTAAGATTTTTGAATGCAATTAGAAGCTGTAATTATCTCGGCAATAAGAGGAAGTCAGGAGAGCGCATTCTCTCTCTCTGCTGATTGCTCCCTACTTCATTGCTCCCTGATTGATCGACCGTGACTGGCTGTTTTGAAGAAGGAAGAAGGAAGAATCGTGAAATTGCGACTGTAAGCAATTGTTTGTTTGTTAAGGACTGTGTTTGATTCACTATCTACTATCACTGCTTGTGAAGCAGTAGTTGAGTTTTCCATCACAAGTAAAGCTACTTGTTTTTAGTGTCTGAGACTCTATTCGTGTGTCTACTAGCAACGTTTCTCTAGCTGCACATTCCGCTGCACAACTTCCCCAACATAAACCATACTTTATGGTTATCCCTGAAAATATTGCTTTCTTGGGTTGCTTGAGTTCCCTGCTGGGTCAGGTAGCCCATCCTGAAGATTTCCACTACAGGTCCCTAAAATAGCGTTTCCGTCCCATTTCCTAGCTTTCCCTCAACCTCTTAAGTAATCCACCAGAGAAACAACCCAGATGGTCACTCTTTGCACGGAAATCTTCTTGACATTAAACTGCAGAAGGTAGCCCTCTTTTTTGAACGGATTAATAAACATTTATAAAAACACATTTCATGAGTTGGCTGAATTCCAATTATCTCACTAAGTCTTAATGTGACTCGTACCAGATAGAGAAATATAATTATACTATTGTGTTCTGACCCCCCCTTTCTTCAACTAATTACAAGACTCTTGACAGCTGGCCTGAATGACAGAGACGAAGCTTCTTCACATGAACTCAACTCAAGACACTCGAACCTAGAAATGACACGTTGTTCTCTGCAAACTTCCTTAGCAGAGGCTTCCTTTTAAACCCTCTTGGGAGGGGCCAGTCATTAGGCAGCTGGGACTCATTCACCTCCTCCGAGTTCACTTCTGGCGTAATTGAAGCCTCCTTTTTTCAGCCCTTCTCAACCGAGCATTAGGGACAAACTGGCCCTGATCCTCCCCACTACTCCAAGACCCAGGTGCCTTCTGATGACCAGCCGGGCTCTCTGCTCTCTCAAAGTCGCCCTCCTCCTCTAGAGCAGACTCATAGGACTCCTCATTAGAGGAGTCCATCAGCAGCTCATCCGGAGCCGGCTGGGCCACAACACTATTGTATATGCAAGAACAAAAGCTTACTTGCTTTCCAGCAGAAATCCATCTTGCTATGACTGAAGGAGTGCTGAGCAGAGTTATACTTATTAGGTTAGACCAGCTTTCTTCCAGCCATAGCTACGCTGATGCCTCCCATTAGAACTTACTTTAGTGAATTGCATCAAAAGATGTACAGTAATCCCTCATTTTCGCGGTTAATGGGGACCGGAACCTTCCGTGAAAACTGAAAAACCGCGAAGTAGGATTCGCAATACACTATACCGGAAACTTGAGTTGGTGGACATCGTTTAAAGCAAGCACTAGGGGGCGCTTGCCTCCTACCAATGCATTTTTTTTCTATTCTGTATTTTTGAAAAACCCGCGACGCACTGAAGCCGCGAAACATGAAGCCACGAAAAATTAGCATGGGATTCCTACTCATCCAATTTAATTATATTACAAACGAGGGATCACTGTATATATCCCCATTAATTGCCCTTCATCTAAATAAGAAATCAGCCCCCCTCCCAAAGCAGCCCTCTGTTGGGGGAAAGAAACCCGATTCCTGCCAGGGCTTCTCTCCGGTGGAGGGATTCACTTACCTAAGATGAAGGTGAGGAAAGTATAGTAACAGAGGAGCAGCATTGTACAAAGTAGAGCCCGCAGATTGGCTGTCGTGGCTCCCTGATGTAGCTTTTGCAAACCATAATCCTGAATGGGAATTAGAAATAATATTCAGAGAACCCGTGGAAAGAAAGAGAAGAAACGTTGCACCCATTTGCAGATCAACTCAGCAAAGGAGAGAGAAAAACCGTTTCCCCAGAAAAGTATTCTGGATAGCTGCTCTGGTTTTAGTCACCTTTATGGGATCTCAAATTGGCCATATGGAGGAACCTGGCAAACTAATGCCCTCACCCACTAACGCATTTCTGAGTTCTTACATAATATTAAGTTATGAAGTTCTCTGGCTTTGTTTTGGATTAGCATGGGACTCCTACTCATCCAATTTAATTATATTACAAATTACATCTTACTATCAGTTCAATGAACCCCGAGTTTAAAATTCCCAAGCTGAGTGTGACGTATTACCATAGCTATTGCTTCATGACTAAATCTAAAAATATTGCAATCATTTGGATTGTTTTAGCCCAGTTGGGTTAGCTGTTTTTAATCTGTTGCTCTCTAGCATTCCATTGATCATGGAGGTGGGAATACTGGAAATTATTGTCTAATGCAGGGGTCCCCAACCTTTGCAACTTTAAGTCTTCGCAACTTTAAGTCTTCTCCAGCCAGCTTTGCTTTAAAGCAGGGGTCTCCAACCTTTGCAACTTTAAGTCTGAAGGACTTCAGCTCCCAGACTTCTCCAGCCAGCAAAGCTGGCTGGAGAAGTCTGGGAGCTGAAGTCCTTCAGACTTAAAGTTGCAAAGGTTGGAGACCCCTGGCCCAGGCCCTGACACTGACAGCTTTGCTGGCTGGAGAAGTCTGGGAGCTGAAGTCCTTCAGACTTAAAGTTGCAAAGGTTGGAGACCCCTGGCCCAGGCCCTGACACTGACAGCTTTGCTGGCTGGAGAAGTCTGGGAGCTGAAGTCCTTCAGACTTAAAGTTGCAAAGGTTGGAGACCCCTGGCCCAGGCCCTGACACTGACAGCTTTGCTGGCTGGAGAAGTCTGGAAGCTGAAGTCCTTCAGACTTAAAGTTGCAAAGGTTGGAGACCCCTGGCCCAGGCCCTGATACTGACAGCTTTGCTGGCTGGAGAAGTCTGGGAGCTGAAGTCCTTCAGACTTAAAGTTGCAAAGGTTGGGGACCCCTGGTCTAATGCAGTGGTTCTCAACCTTCCCAATGCCACGACCCTTTAATACATGTTGGGGTGACCCCTAACCATAAAATTGGTGTCTCAGTTCCTAAGACCATCGAAAATATGTGTTTTCCTATGGTCTCAGGCGACCCCTGTGAAAGGGTCATTCGACCCCCAAAGGCAGGGGTCGGGAACCTTTTTGGCTGAGAGAGCCAGGAACGCCCCATATTTTAAAATATAATTCCGTGACAGCCATACAATATGTTTAAACCTAAATACATGTAAACGTTTGCATTTTATGTAAGACCAGCCCTTTTAAAGTACAGTAAGTCTCTTAATTCTTTTTCTTTCTTTCTCTTTCTCTCTCTTTTTCTGTGTGTCTCTCTCCTCCCTTCCTCTCTGTCACTCTGTGTGTGTGTGGGGGGGGGTGTCTGTCTTTCTGTCTCTCACTCACTTAATCACTCACTCTGTGTGTGTATGTGTGTTTGTGTCTGTCTGTCTCTCACTCACTCACTTAATCACTCACTCTGTGTGTGTATGTGTGTTTGTGTCTGTCTGTCTCTCACTCACTCACTCACTTAATCACTCACTCTGTGTGTGTGTGTGTTTGTGTCTGTCTGTCTCTCACTCACTCACTTAGTCACTCACTCTGTGTGTGTGTGTGTTTGTGTCTGTCTGTCTCTCACTCACTCACTTAATCACTCACTCTCTGTGTGTGTCTCTGTGTATGTGTGTGTGTTTCTGTCAATCTCTCTCTGATTCCCTCCCTCCCTCTCTCTCTCTCTCTCTGTGCCTGTCTCGTCTTCCGGCCGCAGCCCCACTCTGTGGAAAACATAGCCGCATGCGCGCTGCACAATTACAGCCTGGAGCAGGACCACAGGCCCTCTCCCAACTGGCCCTTCCTTGCTCGGAGGGAAGCTTCTGCAGAAGCCCAGGCGAGTGAGAACAACTTCCCGCCGTTACGAACTCTTGGAGGCTGCAATTGTATGGGCTGTGCGCGCGCACCTATGTTTTCCACGGCGTGGAGCACCAGCCATGGAAAACATAGGCGCATGTGCACAGCCCATACAATTACAGCCTTGGAGACTTCGTAATGGCGGGAAGTTGTGCTCATTTGCCTGGGCTTCTGCAGAAGCTTCCCTCCGAGCAAGGAAGGACCAGTTGGGAGAGAGCCTGTGGTCCTGCTCCGGGCTGTAATTGTGCGGCGCGGGCGCGGCTATGTTATTTATATAGATTTGTCTGCGAGCCAGATGCAGCCATCAAAAGAGCCATATCTGGCTCGCGAGCCATAGGTTCCTGACCCCTGCCCAAAGGGGTCCCGACCCAGAGGTTGAGAACTCCTGATCTAATGCATTGGGAAGATACCGTAGTAGGGAAAACCCAGAGAAATAGGTTTTTGAGGGTTTTAATTACTGAACTAAGTGTACCATTGTCCTCTCACAAAGCAGTTATACGTCACCAGATACGTCCTGCAAGCCCAAATAATGTATTCGTAGCCTTCAAAGTGGCACTTGTACCTTGTCACCGGAAAACCCAGCAAATTCCAGCAGTCTCAAAATCCGGGGTGGGAAGAGGGAGAGAGTCTGTGGAAAACACATAACATGAAAGATAACAGAGACGCCTGGAGGAGAGTGTCCTTTTCCCCACTCCTCAATCTGTACTTCAAAGTAGAAAGCCTCTTGTTCAATATGATCAACTCTGAACCATTGTTAACATCATCCACTACAAAGCCCTCCACATCCTCTTCCCCCCAGTTTTCTTCCATAGGCACCATCTTTTCCTAGGAACAGATTCTGGCTTGCTTCTCTCGTAATTGTAAGCACCCATGCTGTATTACTTCAGACTTTGGCGCTGTGCTACTCAGAGCCTACTATACAAATCAATGTTCCTCCACAGCAACATTTGATTCTATTTAACAAAAAAGCTCTGTCTAAAGAAAAGTAGAATGAGGTTCTCTTGCAAGGATATGGCTTCACCAAATAAGAGGGAGGGGAGCATCTTCACACCATGGTAAGCAGCCGGTGTATGTGACCCCTCACGGTATTCTGCCTCATCTAGGTCAAGGAAACTAGCAGAGAGTTTAGATTTAACAGATGGACAGAGTTGGAAGGGACCTTGCAGGTCATCTAGTCCAACCCCCTTGCCCAAGCAGGAGACCCTACATCGGCCTCTACCTAGGATCGAACTCACCACCTCCTGATTGGGAGGCGAGAGCTCCACCTCTAGCTTTGGGAGTTGGTTGTATGACAAAGAGAAAAAGACATCAAAGGCACATTTCTAATCGAATTGCCATAATTGTGGTCGGTTGTCATTTTAAACCGAAGGGAAAAGGACAGACAGTTGTGTCCTCTGCTTCTCTGAATGCTTACTATTGGACACAGAGGAACACAAAGTAGGAACGGCAAGAATGGCGTGAATAATATCCAGAATATGAATGGAGCATTTTAGGTTTTGTCATTAACAGTGATAACCCTTCAGAAATGAAGGACAGCTTTCGCCAAAATAAATTCTTAGATGAAAATGAAAACATATTTGCTAGCTTGAGCAGGATCATAAACCCTGTAAACCAGCTTAGGCTGGTCATACAAGATCACGTTGTTGGGCAAGCTAGTAAAGCTAAATGCTCGAGTTCATCAAAAGAATTTACTGCAAAACACTGTAAAAATGTTAAACTTCATGCAACAAACTAGTAACAAAGCTGCCCAGACCTAGCTGCCAATTATGTATCTGATTAAATGGCTTATTTGAAGGAATATGTGAATTCCATTCCCAATCATTCCTTATTGCCACAAGCAAGATGGGGTCAACTTACTCTCTAAAGCAGGGGTCTCCAACCTTTGCAACTTTAAGTCTGAAGGACTTCAGCTCCCAGACTTCTCCAGCCAGCAAAGCTGGCTGGAGAAGTCTGGGAGCTGAAGTCCTTCAGACTTAAAGTTGCAAAGGTTGGAGACCCTGCTTTAAAGCAAAGCTGGCTGGAGAATTCTGGGAGCTGAAGTCCTTCAGACTTAAAGTTGCAAAGGTTGGAGACCCTGCTTTAAAGCAAAGCTGGCTGGAGAATTCTGGGAGCTGAAGTCCTTCAGACTTAAAGTTGCAAAAGTTGGAGACCCCTGCTTTAAAGCAAAGCTGGCTGGAGAATTCTGGGAGCTGAAGTCCTTCAGACTTAAAGTTGCAAAGGTTGGAGACCCCTGCTTTAAAGCAAAGCTGGCTGGAGAAGTCTGGGAGCTGAAGTCCTTCAGACTTAAAGTTGCAAAGGTTGGAGACCCTGCTTTAAAGCAAAGCTGGCTGGAGAATTCTGGGAGCTGAAGTCCTTCAGACTTAAAGTTGCAAAAGTTGGAGACCCCTGCTTTAAAGCAAAGCTGGCTGGAGAAGTCTGGGAGCTGAAGTCCTTCAGACTTAAAGTTGCAAAAGTTGGAGACCCCTGCTTTAAAGCAAAGCTGGCTGGAGAATTCTGGGAGCTGAAGTCCTTCAGACTTAAAGTTGCAAAGGTTGGAGACCCTGCTTTAAAGCAAAGCTGGCTGGAGAATTCTGGGAGCTGAAGTCCTTCAGACTTAAAGTTGCAAAGGTTGGAGACCCTAGCTTTAAAGCAAAGCTGGCTGGAGAAGTCTGGGAGCTGAAGTCCTTCAGACTTAAAGTTGCAAAGGTTGGAGACCCTAGCTTTAAAGCAAAGCTGGCTGGAGAAGTCTGGGAGCTGAAGTCCTTCAGACTTAAAGTTGCAAAGGTTGGAGACCTCTGCTTTAAAGCAAAGCTGGCTGGAGAAGTCTGAGAGCTGAAGTCCTTCAGACTTAAAGTTGCAAAAGTTGGAGACCCTGCTTTAAAGCAAAGCTGGCTGGAGAAGTCTGGGAGCTGAAGTACTTCAGACTTAAAGTTGCAAAGGTTGGAGACCCTGCTTTAAAGCAAAGCTGGCTGGAGAAGTCTGGGAGCTGAAGTACTTCAGACTTAAAGTTGCAAAGGTTGGAGACCCTAGCTTTAAAGCAAAGCTGGCTGGAGAAGTCTGGGAGCTGAAGTCCTTCAGACTTAAAGTTGCAAAGGTTGGAGACCTCTGCTTTAAAGCAAAGCTGGCTGGAGAAGTCTGAGAGCTGAAGTCCTTCAGACTTAAAGTTGCAAAAGTTGGAGACCCTGCTTTAAAGCAAAGCTGGCTGGAGAAGTCTGGGAGCTGAAGCCCTTCAGACTTAAAGTTGCAAAGGTTGGAGACCCTGCTTTAAAGCAAAGCTGGCTGGAGAAGTCTGGGAGCTGAAGTCCTTCAGACTTAAAGTTGCAAAAGTTGGAGACCCTGCTTTAAAGCAAAGCTGGCTGGAGAAGTCTGGGAGCTGAAGTCCTTCAGACTTAAAGTTGCAAAAGTTGGAGACCCTGCTTTAAAGCAAAGCTGGCTGGAGAAGTCTGGGAGCTGAAGTCCTTCAGACTTAAAGTTGCAAAGGTTGGAGACCCCTGCTTTAAAGCAAAGCTGGCTGGAGAAGTCTGGGAGCTGAAGTCCTTCAGACTTAAAGTTGCAAAAGTTGGAGACCCTGCTTTAAAGCAAAGCTGGCTGGAGAAGTCTGGGAGCTGAAGTCCTTCAGACTTAAAGTTGCAAAGGTTGGAGACCCCTGCTTTAAAGCAAAGCTGGCTGGAGAAGTCTGGGAGCTGAAGTCCTTTAGACTTAAAGTTGCAAAGGTTGGAGACCCCTGCTTTAAAGCAAAGCTGGCTGGAGAAGTCTGGGAGCTGAAGTCCTTTAGACTTAAAGTTGCAAAGGTTGGAGACCCCTGCTCTAAAGCACCTGAAGGATACTCACCAAGGAAAGAACCAAGCTAAAACTACGGAGAAATTTTCTGACAGTGAGGACAATCAATCAGTGGAAGAGTTGCCAGCATAGGTTGGAGGAGCTCAATCGCTGGAAGTTTTTAAGAAAAGCTTGGATGGCCATTTGTCTGAAATGGTGCGGACTGCTTGAGTAGGGGACCAAACTAGAAGACTTCCAAGGTTGCTTCCAACTCTGTCAGTCTGTTAATATTAACCATTTATTCTGCATTTTTGATTTTGTTGCCCAAATAAATATTGCGGTGACGTCAGAAGCCACAAGGCAACTATCCCATTCTATCTTGTGATGCCCTTTCTCTCAGTCTCTTCCAGTGGTGGGTTTCTGCAGGCTCGCACCTACTCGCGAGAGCCGGTTGGTGAAATTTAAAGAACCAGTGAGAGGGGGTTCCACCAGCGTACCTGGAAGTAAATCTGGCCCACCGCTGCCAGTGACCCAACGGGAAGGAAAGGAAAGGAAAGGAAAGGAAAGGAAAGGAAGGAAGGAAGGAAGGAAGGAAGGAAGGAAGGAAGGAAGGAAGGAGAGAAAGAAAGAAAGAAAGAAAGAAAGAAAGAAAGAAAGAAAGAAAGAAAGAAAGAAAGAAAGAAAGAATTTATCATCACAATTGAGTCCGAAATTTTGGTTGCCAAGCAAGAGCGTTGTTAAATGAGTTTCACCACATTTTAAAAGGTGGCCACTCCCACCCTGTCACATGTCCTTGTTGAGCACAATTTTCTTTTCATATAAATATGTGCAATTTACTGACCAACTAAATAATTTCTCAACCGCTCTATTCTTGGTCAATCAATGTATATCATAGAGGTCTTGGTTTTCTGTATTGGTAGGCTAGCTGCTCCCCCTCTAGACAAATTCATCACGCCAAATTTTGGGATGGTCAGCATAGATATTCTGCTTGCAGAAAAAAGATATTTCTAATAACTTTTCACCACTCATTTCTGATATCACACCCCAAACTTGAGGAGAGACAGAAAACAAGGGATGGATTTAGCGCAAGATCAGCCTACTTAAGCCATGAAAAAACATCTGGCATTTTGGTTGGCAGGAGTCAGAGGTGGGTTGCTCCCGGTTTGGCCTGGATTGGTAGTAGCGGGGCAGGAGTTTCCACTCACGCATCTGCAGAAGCGTCACGCAAACCAGTAGTAAGAAAAATAGCAACCCACCACTGTCAGGAGCCTCAATGGAGTGGGGTTGGGCAATGAAGATACTCTGGTATAGCTCCATCGTTTTCCGTCACTCCAGAAATCCTTTTAGTTCTGGGGCACTTTATTTTTCCTCAAATCTCTCTAATCCCTTTTTAAAGCCATCTAAATTTGGGAATTTTACCCCTGTATGAGGTGACTATCACCTTAGTGCTCTATGAAAGGTTGTCCCATTGTGCATCATTGGATAACCCATCGCCACCCTGGGTCCTTCGTGGAGAAGGGCGGGATATAAATGTGATTAAAATAAAATAAAATAATAAAATAATAATAATAATTAATAATAATTTTAATATTTCTAAACCGCGCCCTCTCCCCACAGGGACTCGGGGCGGTGCACAGGCACAGTAAAACAATAAATACATATAAACATTTCATTAAAAATAAATTAAATCCAAACCTGCGCTAAAATTCCCATTAAAACTAAGCAATATTACAAAACCCCAATAAAACCCCAAAGACAGAGAGACTATCCTAGGCCGGCCAGGCAGAAGAAATGAGTTTTTAATTTGAGACGGAAGGAGCGGAGGTCCGTGGTCATCCTAATATCGGGGGGAAGGTCGTTCCAGAGGGCCGGGCCCGCCACAGAGAGAGCCCTTCCCCTGGGCGTCGCCCGCTGACAGAGTCTAGTGGACGGCACCCGGAGAAGTCCCTCTCTGTGGGAGCGAATCGGTCGTGAGGATGTATGAGGCAGGATCCGATCCCGCAGATCATTTGTTTGAGTTCCAGACTCTGGAACAGCTTGCCTCCAGAAGTTGTGAATGCCCCAACCCTGGAAGTCTTTAAGAAGATGTTAGATAGCCATTTGTCTGAAATGGTATAAGGCTCCTGCCCACGCAGGGGGTTGGACTAGAAGACCTCCAAGGTCCCTTCCAACTCTGCTATTGTATTATAGTTTGAGTTTTGTAAGAAATTGAGAAGGGCATCTCTATCTTTAGGAGTTAAACCGAGAGCCAGATTTTCTCAGAGGAGAAAGATCAGGTATATCAACAGCTGCGCCCTTCCAAAACTAAAAAAGAACAAGGCAAAAGTTTGATTAAATCATGGGAAAAGAATTAAAAAGTAGTGCAGGAATTAAACTACAACAAGACAGGTTAAAAACAGGCAACCCAATCAACTGTAGTAAATGCTACCGTAGGAGCTAATATGCAATACAGTGATCCCTCGTTTTTCGCGGCTTCATGTTTCGCGGCTTCAGTGCTTCACGGGTTTTTCAAAAATACAGAGGGAAAAAAAGCATCGGTAGGAGGCAAGCGCCCCCTAGTGCTTGCTTTAAATGATGTCCACCAACTCAAGTTTCCGGTGCGAATCCTACTTCGCGGTTTTTCAGTTTTCGCGGAAGGTTCCGGTCCCCATTAACCGCGAAAAACGAGGGATCACTGTAGTATAAAGATTCTTCACTACATCATCTGTTGTAGTTTGAGCCGAGTGTGGGTAGCCATCTCCAAAACTGCTTTCATTCTTATAGATAGCCTGATGGTGTCTAACATTTTTGCACAATGCATAATTTTATGAACTTCTATGACATCCTGCTTTTTCTCAGTTAAAATACCCCCTGAAATGTAACCTTTACTCCTAGGAGAGTTTTTTTTCAGCCCTTTGAGGTTTTCTTCCTGCCAGCCCTGTTGGCTAAGGCTCTCTGATATATGACAGCAGAGATAAATGCCATGCCTGCTGTGAAAAAGAAATGAGAAGCAATTATCCCAGGCACAGGAATGAAGAACGGGGAAATAACCTGGGGTGCTGATCTTCAAAGCTTGCAAACAATTTTAGCTGGCAATATCTTAATAGAGTACCTACTTAATACCCACAATAAGTGCTGGTCTCTCCACATATTTGTATATATTTCTCAACCTGTACAGTTGCAACTACAGAACAGCATCATAATGCCCAAGTGAAAACGAAGTGGGTTACTTCTGGAAAAATTAATGGATTGTCTCTTGGAGTTCCGTTTTTTGTCGTAAACCTCACATTCGATACCCCTTAAGAAGCTGTGGAAGCACACTCAACTCACCAAATTGAAGGCACCAATGCCAAGAGCAATTCCACCCTCCAGATGGATACGAACAGAGTTTGCAGGCAAGCAGCAAGGTTGGATGAAAGCATTCAGCTCTCTGCAAATATATATTTAAAAAAAAAGGTTACAGAATTCCATTGCCAATTGATCTGCCTGAAACCACCATAAAAAGAAAAGGGGTTCTATTTCACAGATCTTTTTCACTCTAAACGTGGCTTTTAGTCATACAGGGAATTCAATTCATTCCCTATTTAAACCTCTAATCCAGAACAAGATAACGCTTGTCAGGAAGATAAACATATATAGATCAATAAAGATGAAATTGATACCTACCTTCAGCTTTTCAATCACTTAATTATTTTGCACTATTTTCATGAAGTTGGTATATATCTGATATATATATATATATCGAATCCCAGTAAAGGGTATGGCCAGCTGATGAGAGCCAATAAGCTCGAAATAGATCTATCCTGGTCTCTCTAATTTATTTATTGATCAGCTCATAAAACTAACATATATATATTTGTTTCCACATTATTATATATAACTATCCTCCTTTCTTAGCTGACAAGAAGAGAACCGAGCTGGCTTAATGGCAAGGCTCTCGCCTGGCATGTAATACAGCCCTGGTTCGAATCCCAGTAAGGGTATGGCTAGCTGATGAGCGCTAAAAAGCTCGAAATAGATCTATCCTAGTCTCCCTTGTTTATTTATTGATCAACTCAAAAGCGTAACATATATCACACACACACACACATGTTTTGAGCTGATAAATAAATAAACAAGGGAGACTAGGATAGATCTATTTCGAGCTATTTAACTCTCATCAGCTAGCCATGCCCTTACTGGGATTCGAACCAGGGAAGTATTACATGTGAGGCAGATGTCATTGCCACTAGACCACTGGTTCTTATCCTGATCAGCTGAGACAGGGGAATAAGTATATACTTGTGTCAAAACACCCTGATAAACCTCAGTTAAGGGAGGAAGCAAAGCTGCTTTCCTTTTCTGTCTTTCGGCTCACCACAGGAGACCATCCAGGCAGAAATCTATTTGTTTCGTTGCCTTTTGTTTCCATTTGTGTTTACGTTTTGAGCTGATAAATAAATAAACAAGGGAGACTGGGATACACACACACACACGTGTGTGTGTGTGTGTGTGTGTGTGTGTGTGTGTGTGTGTGTGATAGGCTCAAAAGATAACGCAAAGGATAGTAGTTGACATTCTTTTGTACTACTATATCTCCATTCATTTTAGAAAAGAATCCCTAAAGGTCCCATGGACTCATTGACCTCCCATGCACTAAGATAAAATGGCCCAAGGAAATTCAAAGCTATCATTTCAAACTAAAGAAAAACTAGGAATAAATACCTATGAGTTGATTTGGCAATAGGGGGCCCTGTAACTAAAGCATCATGCTTTGTATCAGCAGTTCCCTGGTGGTTCCCCTTGGTTCTGCCAGTTCTGTGTGGGGCCACCCCCTCTTGTCTCCGTTCCTCTTCTCTTTCTCTCAATCCCCCTTTGGCTAGGATGGGGATTGCATGGAAGAGCCCCCCACCCCCAACCTTTTCCTTTCTTGATTAGACATATTCAATCAACATGCAAGAACAAGTACACAACTAAGGACAAACTTAACCAAAGTGTTCCTGATTGTAGAACACTCTGGAAAACACAACTGGAAAACTTAGTTCTTTGGGTTGCTGATTGTTCTTGCTTCTTTGTTGTTCACTCTGCAGTTGGCCTGTTGTCCTAATAAATGTGCTAGCAAATAGTATAATCTTTATTGTCCTTGTACTTAAATACCACGAAATTGGTTAATAGCTAAGAGATATTTAAACAATGCTGCCATCTCGTGGCCCAATAGTCCAATAGTCCATTGGAGGATCAAGAGGTAGCAAAATACTGAAATTGATTAACTCATTTTAGATTTAAGGCACATAAATAAAAGGATTCAACTCTTGTCCTTCTATAGCCTATCAGATGAAACATTCCTTGGCAGTGGTTGATGCCCCCAGGGAGTTCTGGGTCGTTTCTTCTTGTCATCTTGTTTTACAACTTCCTCACTGATTCCCAGAGCTAAGCCTCTTTCTCAAACTCCAGCTATTCAAAAACATGACAAACCAGAGAATGCATCATGGTCACCTTGGTCCAGATAACCATCAATGAAAAGCCAAGAATACCTGCATAAACAATATAACTCTTTGCTGCCCCCTAGTGGTGGAAAGCTTGTATAGTCAATCCATAGTGTTAAAATCCATAGTGTTAAAAAGCTGTCTGGACTTCAACTCCTAGAATTCCCCAGCCAGCATTCGCTGGCTGGGGAGTTCTGGGAGTTGAAGTCTGGACATCTTCAAGTGGAGAAGGTTAAGAAACACTCTTTTAAAAAATCAGACGTTGATGGGAAAAAGCAAAGGAAACAATTGCAAAATACAGAGGAACTGGGGTACTGACTACATGACAAGAGGCTTTTAATATGAAGGATGATGTTGGATGGGGCTGGAATTGAGGGGTCACCAATTTTTGCCATAGGAATGTTGTGCTTAACATGCATGGACAGCAGCAGAGCATGGATCCCTTCTGGATGCATTGTAAGGGTTACACCAGTGGTAGACAACCTGGTTTACTACCGCCCCCTAGTGGGCGTTTCAGCTTTCATGGTGGGCGGTAGGGGTTTTGTCCGATACTGAAGCACTTTCCTTTTTTTTAATTTAATTGACTTCCCTACTTTATAAATCACCCTTAATGTGGAACCGGTGGGCGGTTGGAAAATTTCACTACTAACAGAGATACAAAAGTGGGCGGTAGGTATAAAAAGGTTGACTACCCCTGTTATAGATAGATAGATAGATAGATAGATAGATAGATAGATAGATAGATAGATAGATAGATAGATAGATAGATAGATAGATAGATAGATAGATAGATAGACAGAAAGAAAGACAGAGATGAGAGATAGAGAGATAGATAGTTATAGATCAGTGGTAGTCAACCTGGTCCCTACCGCCCCCTAGTGGGCGTTCCAGCTTTCATGGTGGGCGGTAGGGGTTTTGTCTGATACTGAAGCACTTTCCTTTTTTTTAATTTAAGTGACTTCCCTACTTTATAAATCACCATGACTGTGGAACCGGTGGGCGGTTAGAAAATTTTACCACTAACAGAGAGACAAAAGTGGTCGGTAGGTATAAAAAGGTTGACTCCCCCTGGGTTACACTTTGAAGGCACCAAGACTGAAGGAAGCATGATATTCCTTCATCTTAGGATGGGGAACCTCTTTGTTGCTGTAGCCTGAGTCTCATCAATCTACAGAGTTCAAATGGAGGGTAAGATTTAAACTTTGTAAGGCTTCCTCTTTACAGAGCAGTCTTGTGCCTTCGGTTACCACCTAAATATGTCTGCCTGTGACAAGGGAACCAAAGACTTTCCCATTCCAAAATGTGGCACGTGGAGCTGGTCTTTGTCTCATGCTCCTCACCGATGCTCTTTCTCATCCCTACCTGTCCCTTTGCCCCTTCATTTACCCACATCTGCCTTCCCAACTCACCTGTAGATGAGGTAGCTGTTGCGTACCTTGATTCCTCCTTTTATGAAATTAACCATGTTTTCATCCTGTAAGAAGCCAAAAGTCTCCTTGAATAAACCAACCTCAGTTTGCTGGGATGATGTCTATCTAGGACATGTCACTGCTAGACCAGGGGTTCCCAAACTTGGCAACTTGAAAACTTGTGGACTTCAACTCCCAGAATTCTCCAGCCAGCTCTGCTGGCTGGAGAATTCTGGGAGTTGAAGTCCACAAGTCTTCAAGTTGCCAAGTTTGGGAACCCCTGTCCTAAAAACACAGCACTTCATCAAAGGCATTTATCACACTTGGCCACCAGCAAGATGATTGCTGAAGTGTTTTTTTTAAATAATATTTTTATTTTAATTAAACAAAATAAAAAGAAAAAAATCATCCTTCATTACAAAGTGTGTCGATTGGTTCCATATGGCTCTCGTGCGTTTCTTCCACCATCACTTCTCATATTAAATTACACACTTTAAATCAAAGATTCATTGCATGTCTTACTATCCCCATACAAAGTTCTCCATTAACCACAATTATTTAAACGTGCTTTTCCCTCTCATAATTCACACTCATAAACACAGCCACACAATGGCATTCATTGAATATTTCAAGAAACCTCCAATAACATCGCACCTTGAGAATGTGTTCTACCTAAAAGTCAAATAACATTATTTCTACCCCCCCTTTTTATTAAACAATATCCATTAACATTCCTTAATCATTAACACACACACACACATGTATATAATATCATTAAGCTATATCCATTATTATTTTATTATTCTTACTTTAATTAGGTATTTATTACTTAATAATCCTTCGAAAGCAATCTAAAGCAATCTAAAAATTACTAAATTTCTACTTATTAATCATCAAGACTGCTTGAAGTGTTGAGTCTCCATGTCACCCAAAAGAAATTAATCTCAAGATAAATGGTGACAACGAATCTCTAGACCAGTGGTGGTCAACCTGGTCCCTACCGCCCCCTAGTGGGCGTTCCAGCTTTCATGGTGGGCGGGGGTTTTGTCCGATACTGAAGCACTTTCCTTTTTTAAATTTAATTGATTTCCCTACTTTATAAATCTATATGACTGTGGAACCGGTGGGCGGTTAGAAAATTTTACTACTAACAGAGAGACAAAAGTGGGCGGTCGGTATAAAAAGGTTGATGACCCGTTATAGATATAGATAGATAGATAGATAGATAGATAGATAGATAGATAGATAGATAGATAGATAGATAGATAGATAGACAGACAGACAGACAGACAGACAGACAGACAGACAGACAGACAGACAGACAGACAGACAGACAGACAGACAGACAGATCAGTGGTAGTCAACCTGGTCCCTACCGCCCCCTAGTGGGCATTCCAGCTTTCATGGTGGCCAGTAGGGGTTTTGTCCGATACTGAAGCACTTTCCTTTTTTTTAATTTAATTGACTTCCCTACTTTATAAATCCCCATGACTGTGGAACCGGTGGGTGGTTGGAAAATTTTACTACTAACAGAGAGACAAAAGTGGGCGGTAGGTATAAAAAGGTTGACTCCCATTGCTCTAGACAGTTATCTGTATCTCACTCCCTTGCCTGGTTTTCTTCATAGAACAGTATCTCTCAAGCATTTTGCACCCAGATTCTGTTTTCATACATGGGTGCAAGCTGGAGGTGTCAAAGATGGCAGGAGTGGAGCTCCCCTCCTTTTGAAGATGCAGGCCATACTGATGTCTGCACAAAAGGAGCCTAGCATTGTGGGCATTGCATTGTGATACTCATCGACCATCTTGCTGATTTTCACATACACACGTAGACAATGCCCAGCTACGGCCTTCAAGTGAACCGCAATTTCCTAACACTGAAGGGACGACAGGGAAAATTGGAAAATCAAGTAGGCAGACTCTACTTGTCCTGCCATTTCCATAGTTAGCACAGATATTTGGTTAACTGAGACTGAAAATTTCCAGAGAACCAGTCTGGTGAAGTGATGAAGGTGCTGGCCGAGAAAACAGGAAACTTTGAGTTCAAGTTCCCCATTAGAGATGAAAGTGTGGTGAGTGACTTAGAGCACGGGTCTCCAACCTTTGCAACTTTAAGTCTGAAGGACTTCAGCTCCCAGAAGTATGAGAGCTGAAGTCCTTCAGACTTAAAGTTGCAAAGGTTGGAGACCCCTGGGCTAAGAGAAGAAGCCAGAGTCCATTCCAGCAAAGCTGGCTGGAGAAGTCTGGGAGCTGAAGTCCTTCAGACTTAAAGTTGCAAAGGTTGGAGACCCCTGACTTACAGCCAGTCACTCTCTCTCAGCTCAGCCTACTTGTGTTGTGTGTCGTGTTCATTGGACTTATATGCCGCCCTTCTCCCAAAGGACTCATACAACGTAAGAAACACATAATACAAAAGTTTAAAAAAGATTAAAGAATCCAATAAGCAATAAATTAACAATTTACACATCAGATTGAAAATAAATTAAATTAGCAATTAATTTATCAACTTCACAGTGTGGTTGTTGTGGGGGAGAAAAGAGGAGGAGAAAGGAGGATTATGAACGTTCGACATCTTGAGTTACCTATAAAATAATAAAGGCAAACTAAAATTCTGATAAACAAACAAACTCAATGCACAAGCTCTAGCCCAGGAAGAAAAACGCTGCAATGTATTTCTTGGATTCTGCCTTCCAGGTTTCTTGCAACTCTCTGTCGTAGGATTCTCTCCCACAGTTGGGAACCACTGGAATAATGGGATAGAATTTCCCGATTAAGTTGGAAGGAAGAGGAATGTTCTTACCTGGAGGAAGATGAGGGCTGCCCTGTGCAATAAGCATTCTGCATAACACACTTCAGCATGCAGCTCCTCTGCAACAGGGAAACATGGATTTAGGGAGGATGCGCAGAATTTCAAATATTGTCTCTATTATTCACCATAGGGACTCGAACTATCATAATAGGCTCTCAATAGTCCTACTCGAACTATCATAATAGGCTCTCAGAAGCTTCAAATGGTCCAAAGGGCAACGACCTGAAGATTGGTCAGTGGGAGCACGTGACACACTAGTCCACAGGAGGACCATAATTGTGACCAGAAACTTTGTTGCTCAATGCTGCATCACATACGGGGTTGTTCAGTGGAAAGAGGCAGGGGTCTCAAGTAAGGAGCTCACGAAAGTTTGGGAGAGGTGAGCAGGGGCCATAGCGGGTGGGGGTGGGGGGAACTGCCAAGGGCAGCTGCCAGGGAGCACGGGCAGGTTGGGCATGGGATCCAGAAAAGCCAGCAGAAGGTGCAGGCAGATCAAAAGAGGCCTTGGGTGGGCTGGCAGAGATCAAGGTGGGCCTGCCCTGCAGGAGCTAAGAGGGCCAGGGGTGCCACAGAGGTTCCTTGAGAGAACTCCATAATGCAGGGGTCTCCAACCTTTGCAACTTTAAGTCTGAAGGACTTCAGCTCCCAGACTTCTCCAGCCAGCTTTGCTTCAGACTTAAAGTTGCAAAGGTTGGAGACCCCTGCTTTAAAAAGCTGGCTGGAGAAGTCTGGGAGCTGAAGTCCTTCAGACTTAAAGTTGCAAAGGTTGGAGACCCCTGCCATAATGAGCTTCTCAGGAGAAAAAACAGCAGGAATGACCCATTGACTTTGCTTGTGGGAAGCCAGCGAGGAATATCGCCAATTGTGATCACCCGATGAGATTCTCTGTGACATTGTTATCACAAGCTGGGCACCCAAATGCTATGAGCTCTCTGAAAGACCAGATCTCGAGATGGCCTTTTATAGGGTGGACAATATCTTCCTTGCAATTAGATGTTGACATCCTTCCACATTTAGGAAACGATCCCCCTCCCCATCTCATCAGCTACTTAAAGGACTCAAGAAAGACCAACATTCAGTCTGCAGGTGGCAGAGGATGCCTTAAAGAGGTTCTACTTCCTCAGAGGACTCAGGAATCCCAGGTAATCCAGGTAATAAACAGGATTTCGCTAGATCCTGCTTATCTGGAATCAAGCAAGACCTGACTCATTCTCATGGTGCAACTTTACACCTACTCGCTCCTATCCTCCAGCTTTTCCCACATTAAGACAAGTGAAATATGGTCCTGACTCTCAGCACTTTGAGTTTTAGTTCTTCTCACCTTCTGTACAAGCATCTCCACCTTGCCGACTAGAGAAGGTCCCAGTCACCGTGGTTTTCCTCCGAAATCTATCAGGGGAACCAAAAGCAGCTGAATTACTCGGTTCTTCATCGACCTTCTCCAACCCCTCACCCTAGGACAGGGGGGTCCAACTCAAGGCTCAAGGTGCTACTACTCCAGCTGGGGAGGGGGCAATTATTAGAGGGCTGCCTGCCAGCAGCTTAAACGCCCCGACTGAAGCTGGAGTTCGGTGCAGCGGGAGGGGAAGGAGAGGCCCTGCTGTCCCGCAGAGCCTGCGCTGCTTGAGAGGGGAGGGTGAGGAGAAAACGACTGCTTGGTTGGCTCTCCCCATCCCCACCACCCCCTCCTCTGCCACAGCTTGAATGCCCCAACTCAGGGCTCTGCAAAGTTGGCTCTTTTAAGACTGGTGGACTTCAACTCTCAGAGTTCTGGGAGTTGAAGTCCACCAGTCTTAAAAAGAACCAACTTTGCAGACCCCTGCCCCAACTGAAGCAGGGATCTCTCTCTCTCTCTCTCTCTCTCTCTCTCTCTCTCTCTCTCTCTCTCTCTCTCTCTCTCTCACACACACACACACACACACACACACACACACACACAGACACACACACACACACACACACACTGCTCCAGGGGACAAAGAGGTCTCATTAAGTCGTTAAGTGGAAAGTAGTTGGGGGGAAGGGAGGAGCAGGCGACTGGCAAACACTTTTCGCGTTGAGAATGAAAGTTTCTGAGTCCCTGACTCTGCAAAAGAGGATGGGTGCCTGGATCTGTGCGATGCTATTATAGCACCCAGGCGCGTCCATTCCCCACGAAAAGCATTTCCCGGCCAACTCTCCTTTCCCTTCCTCCAAGCAAAGACAAAGAAAGGAAGAGAGGAGACAGATGTTTGCCTGGTGACTGAGTCCTTGTGGCAGGAAGGGGGGGAGAGGCATGAGGTATCTTAGTGGGTCGGGGAGGCCTTGATGGCCTATTCTATCGCTAGCCCCCACCACCACCACCATGGCCTTCCCCACCCTGAGATACCCCAGGTGCACATTGGCATTCTTGAATGATGCACTCTTAGGAAAGTATCCCCCTTCCTTGTGTGTTGCAAACAGCTATTTCCAGTGGGGAAAACAGTATAAGGAAAGAGGGAAAGAGAGCAAGGAAGGAAGAAGAAGGAAAGAGGGGAAGGAAGAAGGAAGACACAATGAAGAGGGAAGAAAAAAGAAGAGAGGGAAGAAGGAGGGAGGGAGGTTACAATGAGTGTGAGGGTAAATCCTGCCTCAACCCTTGGCCACCAGCAGCCCTGCTGCCTTTTGCCATCCTCTCGTCCCCTCCTGGTGGTCTCCCATCCTGTCACTGAAGATGCTTTGGTTACAAAGCCAGGTCTCTTCATAAGGAGATGGAGTGGGTCTCCCTCTGACGCGCACACTTTGCCCTCCTGCACACACCATGGGCAAACCGGGCCAAGGAGAATGAGTACAGCAACATTAGGAGCTGGCCACGCCCACCATGGCCACGCTCACACACACACACACACACTCCAAAGTCAACCACAATCCTCAATGCAATTGAGTTTGACACCCCTGCCCTGGGAATCCACCAGGAGCCATTAAGCATTGTATCCCAGCGGTTCCTTTAAGCAATCCTCTACTACTTCTCTATGTCACAACTTACATTCACACACACCCCGATCCTCTGTCCTTTCGCACCCACTTTTTCATCCCATTTTTAAACTGAGAAGGGAATAAGCGTTTAGAACAGCAGATCTGATGCCTTGTTCGAGGAAGGATTTAATTCCCACCAACTAAGGCAGCAAGCAAGTCAGACTTTTGGGAAATGCTGGTTATTCAGGAGCAACATTCGCAGCTGAACAACTTGTCACACACACACACACCCGCAGCTGTCCCCAACCACGGCTGCAGAAACAAATCTTCCTAGGCTCCATTTCCATGGGGTGTGTGAACTACACACCTCTGACAGATCTCCTGGGCTTCTTTCATGGTATGCCCTGCATGGACAATATCTTCATGTTCAAAGGTCATCATGGCTTGCATCTCCAGGATGGTGGCATAAATTAAGGCGTGGTACATGCTCTCTCCGGTCCTGCCAAAAGGGATCAACAATGCACACACACACACAAACACAAACACACATACACACACGACATAAGGCATTAACACAGGAGGAGGATTAATACTTGGAACATAGAACATCATCAGAGTTGGAAGGGACCTTGGAGGTCTTCTAGTCCAGCCCCTGCTTAAGCAGGAGATCCTATACCTTTTCAGATCCATGGTTCTTTTTAAAAGCCCCCAGGGATGGAACATTCACAACTTCTAAAGGCAACTTCTGTTTCACGGTTTGATTGTTCTCACTGTCAGGAAACTTCTCCTTAGTTCTAGGTCAGGGGTCTGCAAAGTTGGCTCTTTTAAGACTGGTGGACGTCAACTCCCAGAATTCCCCAGCCAGCATAGCTGGCTGGGGAATTCTGGGAGTTGAAGTCCACCAGTCTTAAAAGAGCCAACTTTGAAGACCCCTGTTCTATACAATAATACAATACAATAGCAGAGTTGGAAGGGACCTTGTAGGTCTTCTAGTCCAACCCCCTGCGTGGGCAGGAACCTTATACCATTTCAGACAAATGGCTATCTAACATCTTTTTAAAGACTTCCAGGATTGGGGCATTCACAACTTCTGGAGGCAAGCTGTTCCAGAGGTTAATTGTTCTAACTGTCAGGAAATTTCTCCTTAGTTCTAAGTTGCTTCTCTCCTTGATTAGTTTCCACCCATTGCTTCTTGTTCTGCCCTCAGGTGCCTTGGAGAATAGTTTGACTCCCTCTTCTTTGTGGCACCCTCTGAGATATCGGAACACTGCTATCATGTCTCCCCTGGTCCTTCTCTTCATCAAACTAGACATACCCAGCTCCTGCAACCGTTCTTTATATGTTTTAGTCTCCAGTCCCCTAATCATCTTGGTTGCCCTTCTCTGCACTCTTTCCAGAGTCTCCACGTCTTTTCTACATCGTGGCGACCAAAACTGTATGCAGTATTCCAAGTGTGGCCTTACCAAGGCACTATACAGTGGCATTAACACTTCACGTGATCTAGATTCTATCCCTCTGTTTATGCAGCCTAGAAAAAAATGGATGCTTCCCTCCTTGATTGGGTTCCATCCATTGTTTCTTGTCCTGCCTTCGGGTGATTTGGAGAGTAATTTGACCCGCTCGTCTTTGGGGCAGCCCTTCCAATATTGGAACACGGCTATCATATCATCCCTAGTCCGTCTTTGCACGAATTCCTGCAACCATTCATCTGTAGATGTTTCACTTCATAGAACGGCAGCTGCAGGAAAACAGTTTCCCCATTGGTGTGCCTAACATTGTTTTAAATGATAGGCGCCCTAAACACGGGTGTGACTAAGCTGCATCCCTCAACGCTGCACAATCTTTACCTACTTCGGGCTTGAATAAGGCCTCTTGCTAAATAAGTATCTCTTCCTTCCTTTCCCCACACACAGGACGTATAACTTCCTCCATCCTTACAAAGAGCAGCCAAAGAAATGCCATGGGGGTGCTTATAATAATAATAATAATAACAATTTTAATTTATAAACCGCTCTCTCTCCCCGAAGGGACTCGAGGCGGCTTAAACTCATGCAGCAAAGACCTGCTCTTACTGCTGTGTTTTCCCCCAAAATAAGACCAGGTCTTATTTTCTTTGGACCCCCGAAATAAGCCTAATTTTGGAGGAGGTCTTATTATTTTTGAGGTGCAGGCGGCGGAGAGCAAGGTCACCTCATGGCTGCTGCTGTGTTGCAATATTTTCAGGGAGGGCTTAGTTTAGCGCCATGCGCTCAAAAGAACTAAGGAGAAATTTCCTGACAGTTAGAACAATTAACCTCTGGAACAGCTTGCCTCCAGAAGTTGTGAATGCCCCAATCCTGGAAGTCTTTGAAAAGATGTGCTTATTATCCGTGGAGGGCTTATTTTCAGGGAAACCGGGTAGGAACAGCCATGTGGCCTTCCATAACCTTTAATTCTAGATGTTGCCACCCGATCTACCAGAACAAACCTGTAATAAGCCTGTAAAAACACCAACTTCCAGCACCGACATATTAACAGAATACTGCAGGACGGATCCTGCTACCTTCCCCACAAGCTACGTGAAATGCTTATGAACCGGGGAACTAGGCAGCTACTTGCCTATGAGCATTATGGAGCACTCAGCACTGGCTCTTCTGGAGAAGCTACAGGAACATAGTTTCCCTTATTTCAGACTGGAAAACAAAACAAAAAAACTCTAGCAAACCAGGCTAGTACAATACAAGTACAATAGCAGAGTTGGAAGGGACCTTGGAGGTCTTCTAGTCCAACCCCTGCCTAGGCAGGAAACCCTACACCGTTTCAGACAAACGGCTATCCAACATCTTCTTAAAGACTTGCAGTGTTGGGGCATTTACAACTTCTGGAGGCAACTTCTGTTCCACTGATTCATTGTTCTCACTGTCAGGAAATGTCTCCTCAGTTCTAAGTTGCTTCTCTCCTTGATTATACAATACAATACAATAGCAGAGTTGGAAGGGACCTTGTAGGTCTTCTAGTCCAACCCCCTGCGTGGGCAGGAACCTTATACCATTTCAGACAATTAGTTTCCACCCGTTGCTTCTTGTTCTGCCCTCAGGTGCCTTGGAGAATAGTTTGACTCCCTCTTCTTTGGGGCAACCCCTGAGATATTGGAAGGCTGCTATCCTGTCTCCCCTGGTCCTTCTTTCTATTAAACTAGCCACGCCCAGTTTCTGCAACCTAAATTCCCCCCCTCCTCATTTCAGTTTATTCAAGCTCAGTGTCTGAGAAGCATTTCTCCTTCAATTGCATCCCACAGATTTGCTTCGTAAGTGGGGCTCTCTAGTTGGAAAGCGCTGGACGAGGATTTAATTCAACAGAAGAGCTAGAAACCCTGGGAATAGTGGGGGTGGGGGGAGGAAGCCGATATCCCGCACTTGTCCTGGTGAAGGATGAATCAGCTTGGGCACTTCTGATTTACCTGGGCTGCAGCATTTCCAAGCTCTTACTGAACTGGTTATGCAGGAAACAATTCAACGCCTCCATGCACTCGGCTAAGGCTGTCTCCAGGGAAGTGCTGTGGGGGGGAAAAAGAGGGCTAGTTATCACAGATGTTTTTTTTATTTTTAAATATAAAAAACAAATAAAACATTCAATCATTTTCAACGTCAATTAAGGGAGGAAGCAGACTGCTTTCCTTTTCTGTCTTTCGGCTCTTCACTAGAGACCATGCAGGGTGAAGAGCTGAAAGGCAGAAAAGGAAAGCAGTCTGTTTCCTCCCTTAATTGGGGCTTAATAGGGTTTTGTGACACAAGTATATACTTATCCTCCTGCCTCAGCTGATCAGGAGAAGAACCAGTAGTCTAGTGGCAATTACAACTGCCTCATGTGTAATACTTCCCTGGTTCGAATCCCAGTAAGGGTATGGCTAGCTGATGAGAGCTAAAAAGCTCGAAATAGATCTATCCTAGTCTCCCTTGTTTATTTATTTATCAGCTCAAACCTAACACACACACACACACACACACACACACACACATATGAGTCTACAAAATTCCATGCAAAATCTGCCCTGCAATTTACATGGGACAAACCAATAGGAGAATAAATGCACGCATCGCAGAACATAAAAATGCAGTAAAAAAACAACTTAAAACATCATCCCTCTACCAACACTTCAAAGCTACAGGAGATGATATTGACTTTGAAGGAACCAAATTGATCTCCAAGGCTGAACAACTCAACAGGAGAATAATCAGAGAAGCCATCGAAATAGAGAAACAACCTCACAATATAAACAAACGTGATGATACCTCCTGCCTACCAGACATCTGGAAACCAGCACTGGCCAACAGACGAGCCCCACCCTCCACCCAAACCATTGAAATACAAAATAGGAGAAACACACAGATAGGACCAATCAACATCAATCTACCAATCATGATGCACAGCCAATCAACCTACTCACAGCAGCAGAGTCAGCACTCAACCCCCTCCCCCACCAAGATTTACAATACAATAGCAGAGTTGGAAGGGACCTTGTAGGTCTTCTAGTCCAACCCCCTGCATGGGCAGGAATCTTATACCATTTCAGACAAATGGCTGTCTAACATCTTTTTAAAGACTTCCAGGGTTGGGGCATTCACAACTGCTGGAGGCAAGCTGTTCCAGAGGTTAATTGTTCTTACTGTTAGGAAATTTCTCCTTAGTTCTAAGTTGCTTCTCTCCTTGGTTAGTTTCCACCCATTGCTCCTTGTCCTGCCCCCAGGTGTCTTGGAGAAAAGTTTGACTCCCTCTTCTTTGTGGCACCCTCTGAGATATCGGAACACTGCTATCATGTCTCCCCTGGTCCTTCTCTTCATCAAACTAGACATACCCAGTTCCTGCAGCCGTTCTTCATATGTCTTAGTCTCCAGTCCTCTAATCATCTTGGTTAAGGAAGGGCGGCATCTACACAGCCACAGACCGAAGCCTGAAGATAGCAAGTGAGATCTTGCTGAAACGTTGCAAAGAAAATCTCATTCTTACACGGGAAAACGCCCGAATACAACAAGGCCAGCACATATATGTGTGTGTGCGTGTGTGTGCGTGTGTGCGTGTTAGGTATACTTTTCTGTTATATTGTTTTTTTTTACTAAAAAGGAGGAGAAAATATTAAATTAAAATTAAATATGTATATTGAAAAGGAAGTATAAATACCATCAACATAAAATGGAGCTTGCTCAGAAGCTGACATACACCAAATAAATGAGATTAAGGGTGGGAAGTAGAGGAGAGAGGGAAGGGAAAGTAGAGAGAGAGATAGGAGAGAGGGCCAGAGGGGGGGAAGAGGAGGAGAGAAAGGAGGAGTGGAAAGGGGAGAGAGGAGAAGGAGAGAGGAAGGGGAAGTAGAGAAGGGAAGGATGACAGAGGGAAGAAAGGAGATAGGGAGGAGGAGAGAAAGGAGGAGTGGAAAGGAGAGAGAGGAGAAGGAGAGAGGAAGGGGAAGTAGAGAAGGGAAGGATGACAGAGGGAAGAAAGGAGGTAGGGAGGAGGAGTAGAGAAAGGAGGAGTGGAAAGGGGAGAGAGGGGAAGGAGAGAGGAAGGGAAAGTAGAGAAGGATGACAGAGGGAAGAAAGGAGGGAGGGAGGGGGAGGAGAGAGGGAGAAGAAAGTGATGGATAAGGTACATATAGGGTATATGGAGAGTGAAAGAGCCAACAATTGGTTTTGGGGAGTTGTTGATGAGATGAATGGATGTAAACATTTAATAATACAATATGATGTTGGTTACGTATTAGTATACGTGTGATTATATGTTATGAAAATGAAAAAATAAAAAAACTTTAATGAAAACAAAGATGCTATATTTCAATAGAAACAAATAATATTTAATTGGTCTCTCATGAGCTGTAGAAGGTGCTCAGGTAGATAGGAAAGCAATAACCTGCTCACTGACTGATTAAAAATAGGTGTAAATGTGTCCTGCTCCTTTTCTAAAGCTGTAAGAGAAACTCCCCCCCAATCCGAGGGCTTCCCTCCCTCCTCCTGGAGGGATCAGGAAATGCCCTTCCTCCGGGGTCCTTGGAGGAAGTAGTTGGCTTACGTGTCACGCTTGGTGTAGCTCAGGTGTCCTCCCAAAGACAGAATTCTTACCTCTGACAACACTACACAAACACGGCCTTTGCCAGCAGTTACCCCACCTTACTCAAACAGGACTGGCTTTTCAACAAACTCTCCAACTGGTAAACTAGGTTTTAGGCTGCCACCCCTGGGGAAACTTTAGACAACTTCTCCTGTGAATGTAGGGACCAGGAGTTGGTGCTGACGTTTATAATTTATAATTTATCCAGCTTAGTTTCCTCTGCATTAACCCATCGCAGCTCTTCAAAGATTCAAGACAAGGCTCTTCCCCAAATGTAGCTGAACATGTCAGGAATTCCATGTGCAATCCTTCTTCAAAAGAAGACACTAGAAATACGGTCGCACACCATTTAATTATTATTATTTTTTAAAGGGGAGCACTTAGGGAGCTACGGAAAGATTTATTTTGACTGAGCTCAAAATTGCAAAGAGTCCCGAGTAGGAAATATGAGAGAGGGCACCAGCAAATAGCTGATATATGTAGAAAGCCACGAGGGTGAGAGGAGCGTAAGCTGGCAAAGGAAGCAAAGAACAACAAGGAACATGTATGTGGACACGAGAACCGGTTTGTTCTAGTGGTTGAAGCACCAGGCTAGAAACGAGGAGACGGTGATTTCTAATTCCACTTTAGGCATGAAAGCCAACCGGGTGACTCTGGATCAGTCACAACATCCGGCTTCGGTGACAAGCCAGCCAGTCGTTTCATATCACACCCAATGGATCAACTGTTGGTTGATGTGGGGAAAAGTGGCATTTGCAGGAAAACACTAGGAAGACAAAGAAGGAGCAATGTGCATGCGCATAGGTGCGCTTGTGTCCCGTACATGTGCACCCTGAGGAGCATAGGTCAGGTTGCACACGCTCTGTCATGAGGCCATGGGACGACAAGGAAGAGTGGCTTTGAAGGGAGGAGTCGCCAGGACTCTGACGTGGCGTTCTGTGGCCTTTCCCACAAAGATGCACTGCGAGAGCCGCAACTGGATCGAGCCTGTTTGTGAACCCGATCTTTCTTTTTCCAGTTTCTCTCCCATGCCATATTTCGTTCTGCTCCGTTTCAGTTTTGGAGAATTATTCTGCAGACAGAGACGGAGCCTCCTTGCCTCCCCTTCCCTTCCCCCAAATCCTTTGCATAATTTCTTCCAACGATCTGTTGGGTTGAAGGGAATTAAAAGGTGTTTTTTTGACTCTGCCGAATGTAAACAGGAAAAAACAAAGGGTGACACAGGATCATCTTTGCTTTGTTGCTCTCCCCGAAAAGGAATCTTGTCCAAAAGAAGCTCAGCAGCTGACAAACTGACACCAAGAGAGAACGGATATCCAAGACACGGGAAGACACAGCAAATGTGGCTATCAAGGATACACTCTATGGCCAAAAGTCTTCGCTCCCCTCATTAAGTGACCTCCCATTCCTAATCCATGGGGTTCCATAGGAGGTCGGTCCACTGCGCCCTGTTCTTGAGCTCCTCTGAAGGCCACATGATGTTTGGAGGTCTCTAGCGATGGACTCTGCAGGACGTTGGAGACCTCTTCGCACTAGGCGCCTCAGCATCCGCTGACCCCACTCCGTCCGTTGACGTGGCCTTCCCCTTCGTGGCTGAGTTGCTGTCGTTCCCAAACACTTCCAGGTTCTTATAACACAGCTGACAGTTGACGGTGGGATATTTAGGAGCGAGGAAATTTCACGCCTGGATCTGTTGCACAGGTGGCCTCCTATCCCAGTTCCACGCTGAGCTCCTGAGAGCCACCCATTCTTTCACAAGTGTTTGTCACAACAGTCTGCATGCCCAGGTCCTTGATTTTACACACCTGTGGCCATGGAAGGGATTGGAACCCCTGATTCTGATGATTTGGATGGGTGAGCAGATACTTCTGGCAATAGAGTGTACGTTTAAATGCTCTTACTGTATGCATGGAAACATTAAAGTGCTGCTTCTCAAGATGGGCTCAACAGGAGGGCAGTGGCCGGAACAGCCGACTGCCATGTTAGCCCTTATTGGGCCTCAGCAGGGAAGCAGAGCGGAGGTTCTGATGGTAGCAGAACTTGAAAAAGGGAGAAACTACAACAGAAAATGCTTTCTTTAAGCCAATTACTGGCAGGAGTCTTGAGCAGCAGCAAAACAGGGGTTCTCCTGTGGGAAGAGAAATCAGGAGAAGAGGCCTTCAACTGCCATTCCATGGGAGAAGTGGGTATTTTGAGTGCCAGGGAAATTCATTCCCCAAAGACCTGCTTCCCATCCTTCTCTTCCCCCACTGCTTCTACTATCAACCAGGGTAGAAGCCGCATTCCTGCAGAAAAGCTGCCCGTGAGTGCCAGCTGAAGAGTTATATGGAGCCAAGAACTCACCAGAGAAGCAGCTCCGTCCATATCTGTCCAAGATTACAGGATGTGCCATCTGGACATATAGCAGCAGCGCACAAATGGCCCACCTTGAAACAACCTCTTAGTCACACTGGCCAACAGTCCATTTCTGACAAATGCCAGGTTGATACATTTCTAGTTGTCTACTAGTTCATCTTTGGACACCTGGTCTACAGTCCCACAGTTTAGGCTCTGTGGCATAAAGGGTTGTTGTGGCCCAGCCGGCTCTGGATGAGCTGCTGATGGACTCCTCTAGTGAGGAGTCCTATGGGTCAGCTCTGGAGGAGGAGGGCGACCTTGAGAGAGCAGAGAGCCCGGCTGGTCATCAGGAGGCACCTGGGTCTTGGAGTAGTGGGGAGGATCAAGGCCAGTTTGTCCCTAATGCTAGATTGAGAAGGGCTGAGAAGAGGAGGCTTCAATTGCATCAGAAGCTAACTCAGAGGATTTGAATTAGTCCCAGCTGCCTAATGACTGGCCCCTCCCCAGAGGGTTTAAAAGGAAGTCTTTGCTAAGAAAGTCCTTGCAGAGAACAACGTTGGATTTCTAGGTTCGTGTTTATTCGTGTTGATTTTCAGGTTCGTGTCTAGTCGAGTTAGGAAGCTTCGTATCTGTTCAGAGTCATTCAGGCAAGCAGCCAAGAGAGTCAGTGGCAGGCAGCCAGTCTTGTGTTAGTCGGAGTAAGGGGGGGGTCAGAACAAAGGGTGATGGCCAGCCATTTCTCTGGTATTCCTGTGGTACAGTGGACCACTGTAATAGGGGACTGTGCAACGTTTAAATGCCAGGAGAACTTACCCTGAAAAGATTTACTTCCCCTCCTTGTCTCGCCAAAGGTTGTCAGAGCAGTGTGAGAGATGGCTATAGAGGAACATTATCCCATTGGCAAAAAAGCAAATGGTTCTTAAAGATGTGGCATGCCTTACACGTTTAGTAGGAAACAGGACAGGCCTGCAACTCTAAATTAATCTTAGTACAACCAGCTGCAGATTAAACCATGAACACAGCTTATGATGGTAGAACTGGAAAAAACACTGTTTGCAGCAGAACAAGAAACGGTGAAAGGAAATTGCTTTTGCAGGGATGGGATGAGTGGCTGTCTTCACACTGGGGCCAGAAGGACACACCAATCAGCCCATAGGCCCCAGAACCCAATTATCTGAAATCCTAAAGAGGTTTGTGAAGTTTATGATCTTGGAGCAACTTTTTATGGTGTTTTGAGAAAGTATAGCGTATGGGCCTAGTGCTAAAAAAACCTGGAGAATGGGAAATCCTTAAAAGGAGGAAAAAAGAAGATCTGGGCTACTCTGCTTCGTGTCAATTACCAGACAAAACTCTGAAAGAGATGATTAAGCATCTGATCATTGAGTATTTAGAGAAGAATGTATTGCTGGCAAGAGCCATCGGTTTCTTAAGACTAAGTCATACCAAGCCAAGATTTCTTTTTTGGGACAGAGTTCGGTTTATTGTTAGAGTGCAGTGAGCATAATGTATCTCCATTTTAGCCAAATATTTAACAGTCTTTTATGAGACCCCAGTAAGGGAGATGACAAACAGTTGAACTGGAAAATGTTACCCTTCGATTAGTATAGAGCAGGGGTCTGCAAAGTTGGCTCTTTTAAGACTGGTGGACTTCAACTCCCAGAATTCCCCAGCCAGCATAGCTGGCTGGGGAATTCTGGGAGTTGAAGTCCACCAGTCTTAAAAGAGCCAACTTTGCAGACCCCTGGTATAGAGCCAAGAAAATAATTGAACCCGATGATGTAAATGACCCGTTCCGCATCACGCTGAAAAGACACCACGTTGAAAGCATATTTCAGGAATCCAGTCTAATACCTATGCTGCTCAACATATTTATAAAAATTTGGATAATAGAAAATATGATTATTAAATATGCGAACAAGGAGAAGATGGAGGGGCAGCAAATGTCTTGAGGAGGGTCAAGATTCATGGCAATGTTGACAATTGGCAGATAACAGCAAAATGAATTTCAACAAGAAGAAATGTAACATTCTGAAGCCTGGAGGTATAATTGTAGGATAGGGGAGATGATCCTGGGAAGCTGTGCATATGAAAACAATCTTGAGTGTCTTGATGCAGGGGTCCCCAACCTTTGCAACTTTAAGTCTGAAGGACTTCAGCTCCCAGACTTCTCCAGCCAGCTTTCCTGGCTGGAGAAGTCTGGGAGCTGAAGTCCTTCAGACTTAAAGTCGCCAAGGTTGGAGACCCCTGGGATAAGGGAGATGATCCTGGGCAGCTGTGCATATGAAAACAATCTTGAGTGCCTTGATGGATCACTGACTGAATATAATGTGATACAGCTGTAAAAATAGCAAATGCCATCCTAGGTAGCATTGATAAAAGTATACCGGTAATATCACGAAGTTATTGTTCTTTTCTATCAGGCCATGCTTGCAATATTTTATCTATTTCTAAGTACCACATTTTAGGAAAGATATTGACAAAGTAGAATACAGTTAATCCTCAACTTTCAACCATTCATTTAATGACTGTTCAAAATTACAACAACAATGAAAAAAGTGACATGACCATCTATGGTCACACAATCAAAATTCACAGGTTCCTATTTATGAGGGTTGCAGGGTCCTGGGGTCAGGCGATCCCCTTTTGCGACTGTCTGACAAGCAAAGTCAACGGGGGGGAAGCCAGATTCATTTAACAGCCGTGTTACTAACTTAACACCTGCAGGGATTCACTTAACAATTGTGGCCGATTCGCTCCCACAGAGAGGGACTTCTCCGGGTGCCGTCCACTAGACTTTGTCAGCGGGCGACACCCAGGGGAAGGGCTCTCTCTGTGGCGGGCCCGGCCCTCTGGAACGACCTTCCCCCCGACATTAGGACGACCACGGACCTCCGCTCCTTCCGTCTTAAATTAAAAACACATCTTTTCTGTCTGGCCGGCCTAGGATAGTCTCTGTCTCTGGGGTTTTATTGGGAAGTTTTTTAGTATAGCTTAGTTTTAATGGGGAATTTTAGCACAGGTTTAGGTTTAATTTGTTTTTTAAAGAAATGTTTGTATATATATTTATTGTTTTTTATTCTTCCTGTGCACCGCCCCGAGTCCCTATGGGGAGAGGGAGCGGTTTACAAATATTAAATATTATTATTATTATATTATTAATATTATTAAGAAAGGCTATCAAAACTCGCTTTACAAATGTCTCACTTAGCAAGAAAAATGTTGGGCTCAATTGTGGTCGTACGTTGAGGGCCACCTGTGTGTCCATAGCACCAGTCTCAAGATGATAAGGGATTTGGAAGATAAACTTACGAGGGATGCTTGGAAGGACTATTCGTGTTTTTTGCCTGGACAAGAGAAGACTGGCATAAGCTGTAAATTAGACCACAACAAATTTGTGCCAGTTAAATGGCAGAGCAAGTTAGTTAATAGGAAGCAGAGTAGATGAGACCCATGTGCCCAGAGATAGCTTCACAAGCATGGGGAGGAGATGATCTCCTTGTATCTTCCCTTTAAAGAAATCCAATGAATTCTACAAAGTAAGAATCCCTCAATATTTCAAAGGATTCTAAAATAGCTCTTAGGTAACAAAACTGAGAGCTTAAGAAACGTTCTGCCCGTCATACCTCCAGCCACAATACCAGTTTAATGGACTTTGCAGTTTCTCATGACTATAATGTTAGGTACTAATATTAGGACTTATGGTAATCAATAACCAATTAATGACGATTCCACATCCTTCTCAACTCTAGGAACTTATTTTGCAATGGGGCAACTGCAGCAGAGTTCTGTATCAATATCAATTTGACTTATTCAAGAAAAATGCATGCCACTAAACGAACAGGTAGTTATCTATCACATCTGCTTCTCACCTACTTGTGAGAACTACAGAAGGATATGGACAACTTTGTGTTTTTGTAAACAATAGGAAGTCTAAATTGAGAGCGTACCAACTGAGTGGGTCAGGTGGTTTATCAGTTACTAGTAAACAATGGGAGAACAATGTAGCAGGAACAAAATAGGACTACCACTGGCGCAGAGCCATGACAAAAACAGAGGTGATCATTAGATGGAAGCGAAGAGATACCAAAAGACTGCCATGTATGATTTCTGCAGTCCAGATATACAGTAGTAGTACTCCCACTAAAAGGTGGTCACCATCCCAGTAATTAGCAAATGCAGCATTCACAAAGCCAGGCCATACTTCAGCTTACGCACAGGGCATAATCCAGTTCTTTCTGGAGGTGTCTGTGCAAGAACTCAGTGCTATAGAAAATTTTTTACCTCCCTGCCACTTTAAAAATCTCATGTTTTCATTTCATTTTCATCAGCAGGTTTGAATGCATTTGCACCTTCACTAGATAGATATTTTATGTGGGTATTAGGGGACCAGAAGAAGTGCTAAAATGTATAATCTATAACTTAATTAACCAAGTACATGATGCACAACAAATTCAGTTTGAAAGCTATAAAAATTGTCTGCTAAAAAGAAAAACCCATGCTATATCTCTTCAGTGTAAAGGTTAAGTCGGGGAGACCCTGATTCAAATCCCCAATAAAAGTTGATCAGGTGAACTTTCTCTCAGTTTAACCTACTTCACAGAGGAGTTATTAATTAGTTTTTAAATAACTATAGAATCAGTAAGATTCAAGGCAGGTAATTGTGAGATAAAAATGAAGGAGAAAAAGATTTGTGTTCCTGGAGGAAAGTTGGTAGATAAATCTGACTAAACAGCAGCAGCTCACTCTACAAAGGATAGTAATTTTAAGATAGGGTAATAATTTTAAAAAGTAGCATTTCCATTTCCTTGATTCCCCCAACAAATATTGTAGAAATTATAGGTCTAAAGAATTAGGGACACCAGGTTTTCTAAACAAGGTACTGATATACCCTATAAGGAAGTTCTCTAACTTTATTCAAATTATTTGTTTTGCTTTAATTTGGGGTTAGTTAAAATTAGTAACAGCGGAGTGCTACCTGCCATAGAATGACAGAGTTGCCATGCCCCATCTGCATCTCTGTGATCATTTATTTATCCAGATGAATTTAGTAACAAGTTATTATAGGAGTAGTATCATAAATCCACCTAATCAACATGGATTCAGCGAACTTAAATTAATGCCAATCACTTCCTTATTCAGAGGTTGAGCACTATCTTTTTCATAACCAGTGCTCCAGAAGGAGAAGCTCACTCCAAACTTGGGTGGTATCTTATTTCTTGATTTTTTCCCCCCTGCAGGTTAATTTTTAATTCTATTAAAAAGCAATTTAAATTGGGACGGGGACCCATCTGAGAGTTTTGCCCTAGAGAGTTGCTTGGGCAGGTGCTGGGACACCTGGATGACTGTTACTAAGAGCGGCCCTTCTAGTTCAGAAGAGCGACAATACCTGTGTATCAAGGCAGGGGAAATGGGTCGGCCTCATAACTATTTCTACTACGGCCCTCCGGTGCCAATGTGGCAGAGTGGATAAATAATAATAATAATAATAATAATGTTGAATTTATTGACCGCTCCCTCTTCCCCACAGGGACTCGGGGCGGTGCACAGGGAAAATAAAAACAATAAATATACAAAATACATACAAATTTAAAACAAATTAAACTAATTCCTGTGCTAAAATCCCTTAACTAAAAATCCCCACTAAATATAAATATACATAAAGGATAAAGGATCGGGCTAGGGTTCAAAAGACTTAGGTTCACAGCTATTGACTTTGATAGGTTTGGGGCCAGTTACTCTCCTTCAGCTCAGCTGCCTCTCCAATTGTTATCGTGGGGATAAACAGAAGGAAATAAGGAAATGCGGTGCTTTAAAATTCCACTTTGAATTTTAGACCGCAGCAGGCAGGTTTTCGACTTCAAGCATTTGCTGTTTAACCCAGGCGTCTCCAACCTTTGCAACTTTAAGTCTGAAGGATCGGATCCCCCAAAGCAAAGCTGGCTGGAGAAGTCTGGGAGCTGAAGTCCTTCAGACTGAAAGTTGCAAAGGTTGGAGACCCCTGGTTTAAATTGCTCTTCTATTGGGGAGACAGACAGTCGCCTTCCATTAGATCAGCGGTTCTCAACCTGTCGGTCGGGACCCCTTGGGGGGTCGAAGGACCCTTTCCCAGGGGTCGCCTAAGACCATCGGAAAACACGTATTTGCGATGGTCTTAGGAACCGAGGCACCCATTTTATGGTTGGGGGGGGGGTCACGCCAACACGAGGAACTGTATTGAAGGGTCCCTCTCCTTCGGCTCAACTGCCTCTCGAATTGTGATCGTGGGGATCAACAGAAGGAAAGAAGGAAACGCGGTGCTTTAAAATTCCACTTCGAGTTTTGCATTGGGAAGGTGGAGACCCCCCGGATTCCACGATTCGCCTTTTCAGACTGGAAAGCTTAGAGGCAAAACGAAGGCTCTGCAAGCGCCTCGGGACCCCGACTCAAGCCCATCTCCCCGGGGGGTTGGGGGAAAGGGAGAAAGCAGCTCAAGGGTGAACTGCTCAGACGCCCCTGGGCTGGAGGGGCGAGACCCCCACGGCAGCCTCGGAAGGGCACGGAGGGGGGAACGGAGGGAGCCCCGAGGAAAGAGCCCGAGGAGCCGGGGGAGGCCGAGGTCAGCAGGCGCCCCCTCCCCGGGACCCCCGAGGGCTCTCCCAGCCGCCCCGAGCCCCCCACGCCCGCAGAGAGGGATCCTCCGCCCAGCCAGCCAGGCTTTGGGGGATCCGCTCCACGGGGCAGCGCCCAGGCGGGGAACTTTCCATCCAGGGCAGCTTCTCTGTCGCCGGCGCCGCGAGGGGAGGGAGGGGAGCGGCCGGGGGTCTCCCTCCGTCCTCGGGGCCAGCCGGGGCTTGGCAGGGGAGGGAGGGAGGGAGCCTCGCCCGGAGCCTCCTGCGCAAGGCGGGCCTGGGGCAGCGGCAGAGGCCGGGCAACCCACCCACCCCTCGCCCCCTGCGCCCCCCTCGCCCGCCCGCCGACCCTCCCGGGAGGGGCCGCATTGGGGACGCCCGCGGGGGCCGGAGCCCAGCGCTGCCCTGGCCGGGAGGATGCAGAAGCCGCGGCAGAGGCTTACCTGGCCCTCCGGGGGTCGCTTCCCAGAGCCATGCCGGGAGAGGAGCGAGACTGGCGGCGGCCGCGGCGGAGACCCGCGGGAGGAGAGAGCGAGGCAGGCGAAGCGGCCGGCGGGGCCTGGGCAGACTCCGCCCCGCAGGTGCCCGGCCGCCCCTACCTGAGCCGCGCTGCGCAGGTGACCCCGCGGCTCTTGGCCGGCTCCCTCGCGGGCCTCCCCTGCGCGGTGGGTGGAAGGCCAGGGCGCCCCCCGCTCGCTCCGGCCCTTCCCGGCCCCTCTTGCCCCGCCACCGGTAGGCCAGGGCTCTCCAACCTTTGCCACGTTAAGTCTGAAGGACTTCAGCTTTGCTGGCTGGAGAAGCCTGGGAGCTGAAGTCCTTCAGACTTAAAGTTGCAAAGGTTGGAGAGCCCTGCTGTAGGAGAGCCCGTGCCTGCCCTCCGGAGGAAACGGCCTCCCCTGGCCCCATCGCCGCCTTCCAAGGGGGGCATCGGAGCCCCTGCAGCGTCGGAGTTCGGCTTCCTATGGCAGAAAAACCCCGTCCTGGCTGAAGGTTTGTGTGCCTGTTTCATGAACACACTTGGTGGGAATCTCACTTCAGAATTACTCAGAAATCCTCCAACACGCGCATTAGTCCAACCTTTTAGTCCCTTACAATTAGGGGACTGGAGGCTCAAACGCATGAAGAACGGTTGCAGGAACTGGGAAGGTCTAGTTGAATAAAAAGGACCAGGGGAGACATGATAGCAGCCTTCCGATGTCTCAGGGGTTGCCCCAAAGAAGAGGGAGTCCAGCTATTCTCCAAAGCACCTGAGGGCAGAACAAGAAGCAACGGGTGGAAACTAATCAAGGAGAGAAGCAACTTAGAACTGAGGAGAAACTTCCTGACCATGAGAACAATTAATCAGTGGAACAGAAGTTGCCTCCAGAAGTTGTGAATGCCCCAACACTGCAAGTCTTTAAGAAGATGTTGGAGAGCCATTTGTCTGAAATGGTATAGGATTTCCTGCCTAGGCAGGGAGTTGGACTAGATGACCTCCAAGGTCCCTTCCAACTCTGCTATTGTATTGTATTAAAAATACAGGCAAACTATTGGTGGTGAAGTATTTAAGTCACAAATATATTAGATGTAATCTGGGCCAATACATGCTGGTTGCCATGTGAAAGAGGCTGAATTAAATGAATATAATAAAATAAACCCACTAACACTGACGCTATTCATATTTTCAAGTAGGTTCCCCACAACTATTGTGGCCTAGGTGAAGACTTCAACATGCCTTGTCCTCCTGTGGTCTTGAGGAAGCTGGAAAAAATGGTAATCTGTCACACATAAATCTTTCCTGAACTATTGAAGGACTTGTATCATTCGCTTCAAACATTTCTCCTGATTACACGAGGATAGCAGAAATGGCTGGTTTTACTAACATGTCACATAATTTAACACCATCTCTCAGTGGTTCTGATTCAAAAACCATCTAGGAATTCGGTATTCACTAATTAGGATCTAGAGCAGCAGTTCTAGGCCTCCTCTGACAACACTCGGGATCTCCCTGGCTTACTAAGAGGAACCACAACTGTGGCCGTGATCTCACTTCACCTTTTCTTTGCTTTACAGATCTGCAAAGAACATACAGGCAAGATTTGGTCATAAAGTTACTTTTTCATCACTGTCAGAATAAGGGTTGGAAGGGACCCTTGAAGGTCTTCTAGCTGCTCAAGCAGGAGGCCCTAAACACCAGGGGTCTCCAACCTTTGCAACTTTAAGTCTGAAGGACTTCAGCTCCCAGACTTCTCCAGCCAGCAAAGCTTTAGAGCAGAGGTTCCCAAACTTGGCAACTTTAAGACTTGTGGACTTCAACTCCCAGAAATCTCCAGCCAGCATAGCTGGCTGGAGAATTCTGGAAGTTGAAGTCCACAAGTCTTAAAGTTGCCAAGTTTGGGAACCTCTGCTTTAGAGAGTAAGTTGACCCCATCAACTCCCAGTCTGGGAGCTGAAGTCCTTCAGACCTAAAGTTGCAAAGGTTGGAGACCCCTGCTATACACCATTCCAGACAAATGTTCAAGGATTCAACACGATTACTCTACTATAATATAGTGGAAGTTTACAGCTAGACTTTTATGGCCATTTAATCACTATTAAAAGTTACAACAGCACTGGAAAAAAAGTGACATACAATCAGTCCTTGCAGTTATGACTCAGTGTCTTTGAGCCATGTGATCAAAATTTGGGCACTTGGCCACTGGCGTGTGCCTATGACAGATGCAACCATGGGCAATCTTCTCAGGGAGCTTTGGAGAAAGTCAATAGAGGAAGCCAGATTCAGGTTATGACCATGTGATTAAATTTCTCACTCAACTGCATCACTTAGTTCTGGTCCCAGTTGTTATAAATCAAGGACTACCTGTATAATAATACAATAGCAGAGTTGGAAGGGACCTTGTAGGTCTTCTAGTCCAACCCCCTGCGTGGGCAGGAACCTTATACCATTTCAGACAAATGGCTATCTAACATCTTTTTAAAGACTTCCAGGGTTGGGGCATTCACAACTTCTGGAGGCAAGCTGTTCCACTGATTAATTGTTCTAACTGTCAGGAAATTTCTCCTTAGTTCTAAGTTGCTTCTCTCCTTGATTAGTTTCCACCCATTGCTTCTTGTCCTGCCCCCAGGTGCCTTGGAGAATAGTTTGACTCCCTCTTCTTTGTGGCACCCTCTGAGATATCGGAAGACTGCTATCATGTCTCCCCTGGTCCTTCTCTTCATCAAACTAGACATACCCAGCTCCTGCAGCCGTTCTTCATATGTTTTAGTCTCCAGTTCCCTAATCATCTTGGTTGCTCTTCTCTGCACTCTTTCCAGAGTCTCCACGTCTTTTCTACATCGTGGCGACCAAAACTGTATGCAGTATTCCAAGTGTGGCCTTCCCAAGGCACCATACAGTGGCATTAACACTTCACGTGATCTTGATTCTATCCCTCTGTTTATGCAGCCTAGAACTGTGTTGGCTTTTTTGGCTGCACACTGCTGTCTCCTATCTAAATGGTTGTCCACTAGGATTCCAAGATCCCTCTCACAGTTGCTACTATTGAGCAAGGTACCACCTATACTGTACTTGTGCATTTGGTTTTTCTTGCCTATATGTAGGACCTTACTTTTTTCACAATTGAATTTCATTTTATTAGATAGTGCCCAATGTTCAAGTTTGTCTAGATCCTTCTGTATCTTAAGCTTATCTTCTGGAGTGTTGGCTATTCCTGCCAGCTTGGTGTCGTCTGCAAATTTGATGAGTTCCCCTTTTATCCCCTCATCCAAATCGTTGATGAAGATGTTAAAGAGTACTGGCCCTAAAACAGAGCCTTGGGGGATCATCCTTTCACAAGCGATTCAATAATTAAACCTGGATATTCTGATTTAAGACTTTTTGATGACACTCAAGTAAAGATTCTGTGTATATTGTCAAAGTACCCAGACAGAGCTATTCTAAGATGTTTTGCTGCCTAAACCTTAGAACAAAGGTTAAGATAATCTCTCTCTTCACTGGGTTTATTCTAACAGTGGTGGAAGATATTATCTCCCACCACATCCTCTGGTGCAGGGGTCTCCAACCTTTGCAACTTTAAGTCTGAAGGACTTCAGCTCCCAGAATTCTCCAGCCAGCTTTGCTTTAAAGCAGGGGTCCCCAACCTTTGCAACTTTAAGTCTGAAGGACTTCAGCTTTGCTGGCTGGAGAAGTCTGGGAGCTGAAGTCCTTCAGACTTAAAGTTGCAAAGGTTGGAGAACCCTGCTCTAGTGGCAGACTAATTTAGAAGGTGCAGACAAGCCATATAATCTACTCTTTCCTGACCTCCAGCTTCATCACTTGGATAGGCTGTTGTACCAACCCCAAAGATATAGCTATAATTGAACCAACAGCCATCATAGCCATTATTTTCATGGGGAAAACCCAGGGCTCATTGGACTAGCATATATAGAAAATGATTTTAAAAAATGAAAAAAAATCAAAACTACTATGCAACTAAGACAGTGTCCATGAATGGAAGTACCAGATTCTAAATAGATAGCACTGACTAGACAATTTATTTCTGATTCTCATTTTTATTTATTTATAATTACGTTCCCCTTGTAACCATAACCATAGTAAATACAAACCAAGAGAAAAGCTATATCCTAAAGAATGGTTGCAGGAACTGGGGATGTCTAGTTGAATGAGAAGAAGGACCAGGGGAGACATGATAGCAGCCTTCCAATATCTCAGGGGTTGCCCCAAAGAAGAGGGAGTCCAGCTATTCTCCAAAGCACCTGAGGGCAGAAGAAGAAGCAATGGGTGGAAACTAATCCAGGAGAGAAGCAACTTAGAACCGAGGAGACATTTCCTGACAGTTAATCAGTGGAACAGAAGTTGCCTCCAGAAGTTGTGAATGCCCCAACACTGGAAGTCTTTAAGAAGACCAGTGTTTCTCAACCTTGGTGACTTGAAGTCCTGTGGACTTCAACTCCCAGAATCCCCCAGCCAGCAGCCATCTCTGTCTAATCCAGAAGTTGTGAATGCCCCAAGTCTTTTAAGAGGATGTTGGATAGCCATTTGTCTGAAAGGGTGTAGGGTTTCCTGCCTAGGCAGGGGGTTGGACTAGATGACCTCCAAGGTCCCTTCCAACTCTGCTATTGTATTATTATTGTACTATTGGCTTATTTAATAATAATAATAATAATAATAATAATAATAATAATAATAATAATAATAATAATAATAATAATAATAATAATAATAATAATAATTTTAATTTTAATTTATAACCAAGGTTCTAATGACCATCTTTAAAGCGCTCCATGGCTCGGGGCCTAGTTATATGCGAGACCGCCTCCTGCCCCATACATCCCTCAGACCGATACGCTCCCACAGAGGGCCTTCTCAGGGTGCCGTCGGCCGGTCAATGCCGACTGGCGACACCCAGGGGAAGGGCCTTCTCTGTGGTGGGCCCTACCTTCTGGAACGACTTACCCCCTGAACTCCCTGAACTCCGTACCATCTCTGACCTCCGCCTCTTCCGCAAGTGTCTGAAGACACACCTATTCCAACTAGCCGGCCTAGCGTAGCCTCCAATTCTGACTCATAGATAGTTTTAAAATGGGGATTTTAATTCGGTTTTAGCACAGGTCTTTAATTGAATAAGTTTTTTAAAAGTTTTATATGTTTGTATGTTTTTTAATATGCCTGTGCGCCGCCCTGGGTCCGTTTGGAGAAGGGCGGGGTATAAATTCAATAAAATCAAAATCAAAAAAATAACCCGCTCTCTCTCCCCCCCGAAGGGACTCGGTGGCTTCTTAAAATAATACAACTTTCATTTTCTTTCAGGTTTTTATTTCACTTATAAGGAAACAATAACCACCATGAGGAGTGGTAGGGTAAAGGTGGGCAGTGAAAGCCCCATGAGTTGGGCCAGCTGTTCCCTCTGCTCTCAACTTTGTTGAAGGCCATCAGCTGCCAATTTAGGGTAACAGGATGCCAGGGAGTGAAATGAAAGTATCACCTGGCTATCAAAAGAAACGCTGCTTCCCTGAAATGGGTTTCACAGACAGTAAGAGCCTTTTCATGTACTGTATGTCTCCTGTAAGAAACAGGGCAGCTTCATTATCTCCCATCATCTGTTCCCTCCATAATGTGGTCAAACCTGCTTTTTTTTTTTTAAAGGAAGAAAAGTGTTGGTGAATGGGGAGATGGTATGAGGAAGTCTAAAGGGGAAATACTTTAAGCAGCTGGTTGTCTGTTGAATAGGAAAGAATTATGTAATTTTTCATATAACTCAAGAACTGTGTTTTGTATGATCAGATTTATATGCACGAATAATGTCTACATTCTGAAATAAAGATGCAGCTCAGCTCCCAGTAAATTGAATTAAGAATGCAAATTCTTCATGATAATGTTTGAAGTTGTTTAAAAAAGGAAAGGAAATAGAAGTTGTTTGCTCTGTGGACATTGTGCGTGAGAAAAAGTCATTCCTATGTACCCTTTATGAATGTTCCGGAAAAAAATATACAGTATTTTATTCTCCAAGGACTTCTCAAATTTTCATCAGATACTTTATACCAGAGGTTTCCAAACTTGGCAACTTTAAGACTTGTGGACTTCAACTCCCAGAATTCTCCAGCCAGCTCTTCTCTGCTGGCTGGAGAATTCTGGGAGTTGAAGTCCACAAGTCTTAAAGTTGCCAAGTTTGGGAACCTCTGCTTTATACTGTTGTTTGGTGTCTGAATCAAATTTTGCAGTATTTGATGATTGTCATGTGATGTTTTTCTAGTGCAGTACAACGAGGCTTATGATTTTAAATTTCCAGGGGGAAAATTCAAGTCAGTAGCATTGCAAAAGATTTGTGACAAGTTCTACTATTATACTTTTAATTGACCTGAGTTAGTGTTGGTCAATATAACTGACCAATGTATTTACTAAGTATACTGTACCTTCATTGTAGAACAAGTGAACATAGCAATAGCAATAACAAAGCTACCTATAAAATACAGATCAATGTTTCAAAGAAGTCGTAGCTTTTCAAATGTGGAAGCTATGGATAAGCCATATTGTTCATTTCATTAATGCCTTTGAGTCAATGTTGACTCTTGACAACTGCCTGGACTGGTCCCGTCAGTTTTCTTCACAAGAGTTTGGAAATGGTTTGCCCTTGCCTATCTTAGGGCTGAGGGACTGACTGGCCCAAAATCTCCAAGCTGGCTATGTACCTAACGCAGGATTGGAACTCATAACCTCACAATTTCTAGCATAGTGTCTTAATCAGTACACCAAACTGGCTCTCTATATTGTTTATTACAGAGGTAAATATTCTACACCAAATTGGTTAGACCAGGGGTCTCCAACCTTTGCAACTTTAAGTCTGAAGGACTTCAGCTCCCAGAATTCTCCAGCCAGCTGGAGAATTATTATGGAAATATTATTATGGAAATATTATGAAATATTATGGAAGAGCATTCCATAATATTTCTCTTAAAGAACGGACAAGGGAAGAATGTAAACTATCATTTATAGCAGGGGTCCCCAACCTTTGCAACTTTAAGTCTGAAGGATTTCAGATCCCAGAATTCTCCAGCCAGCTGGAGAATTATTATGGAAATATTATGGAAATATTATTATGGAAATATTATGAAATATTATGGAAGAGCATTCCATAATATTTCTCTTAAAGAACGGACAAGGGAAGAATGTAAACTATCATTTATAGCAGTCCTTCAGACTTAAAGTTGCAAAGGTTGGAGACCCCTGCTTTAAAGCAAAGCTGGCTGGAGAAGTCTGGGAGCTGAAGTCCTTCAGACTTAAAGTTGCAAAGGTTGGAGACCCCTGTTTAAAGCAAAGCTGGCTGGAGAAGTCTGGGAGCTGAAGTCCTTCAGGCTTAAAGTTGCAAAGGTTGGAGACCCCTGGGTTAGACAGCACATTCTTTTAAAAAAAACAGCACTTCATACATAAAATGTACAATAATTAGGAGAAATCGGATATGTTATTTGAAGCTGTAAAATAAAGAAATGGCAACGTCTTTAAAACAAATTTAAATTTAATCAGACATTCTCATAAAGAGTGGATTTGGAACGCTCATTTGCATTTTGTGTTCATTCACCTAAGCTTTTCTTTTACGGTAGCTTTAAAAAAAAAAAAATTAGATCTACAGTTCAGAAACAAAAGCCCCTCAGCCAATAATTGTAGAAATTATGGCGCTGATGCTCCTAAATCATGTTGCACCACAATAAGACATATTTCAAAGAGCTTCCTTTTCCCCCCCTTGATCATTCACATCCAGATCTCGTTGCCTCCCAACATCTTCACGTATCGCCAGCTATTAATGGAAAAAATGGAGAAGAAGAAAAAAACCCACAATGGTTCCCCAGAAATGAAGAGGGTTTAAAAAGAGGATCAGAAAAAGAGATTTCATTTCAAAGGTAGGACTGCAAGACGCAACCAGGAGGGATACAGCAAAACCTCTTCCATGGCGGTTCCACAGAAGCCAAGGATTCTTTCATCTCCTAGCAGCAGTCTGGTCTTTCCACTGCCAGCCTAGTGAAGCCTCAAGAGGAGTTTCCTTAGCAACTGCAATTGCGAAGCCCCAGCAACAGACCTGTCTTCTGCCATCCAGCCCTGGGGAAACTGGCATGTCGCTCTCCTTGGTCATTATCTGGTGACTTGCCAACAAAGCTTTTAGCCCTGTGGGGAAATTGACAGCCTAACCTGGGATTGGGAAGGGACAAAATAGAGTCAGAGAAACAATATCCTTCTGTGAAAAGGATTATTACAATACAATAGCAGAGTTGGAAGGGACCTTGGAGGTCTTCTAGTCCAACCCCCTGCCTAGGCAGGAAACCCTATACCGTTTCAGACAAATGGCTATCCAACATCTTCTTGAAGACTTGCAGTGTTGGGGCATTCACAACTTCTGGGGGCAACTTCTGTGCCACTGATTAATTGTTCTCACTGTCAGGAAATTCCTCCTTGATTAGTTTCCACCCATTGCTTCTTGTTCTGCCCTCAGGTGCCTTGGAGAATAGCTTGACTCCCTCTTCTTTGGGGCAACCCCTGAGATATTGGAAGGCTGCTATCCTGTCTCCCCTAATCCTTCTTCTCATTAAACTAGACCTACCCAGTTCATGCAACCTTTCTTCATATGTTTTAGTCTCCAGTCCCCTAATCCTCTTTGTTGCTCTTCTCTGCACTCTTTCTAGAGTCTCCACATCTTTTCTACATCGTGGAGACCAAAACTGGATGCCGTATTCCAAGTGTGGCCTTCCCAAGGCCTTATAAAGTGGTATTAACCCTTCACGTGATCTTGATTCTGTCCCTTACAGGGGTTATCTCTCACAGGGGACAAAAAAGCCGTTGGGACACAGGTAATTTGGATCTAGCCAAGAGCTGAGTTGTTACAAGCAGGTTCCACAAGGGCAGGAAAATTCCGATCCTTTTCAGAAGGGTTCAGTTCAACCTTGAGACACTCTACAGCTGATCTTAGGAAAGTTCCTTTTTCAAGTCGTTTAGTCACTTAAAAATGCCATTCAGACTTTCCAGTTCTAGGTAATTCAATTTTATTGCTGCAGTTTTCTTTGCCCAATCGCCTTGCACATCTACGGGGAGCAGCCTATACTATATAGGCCCTATAGGTTTTGAGTCACCATTTCTTGAAGAGTCCCATACCCCTTTACACTCTTCTCAGGCTGAATCTACAAATCAACAGGCTTCTTTATTTTACATGTCCTCCACTTTAAATTCAAGTGAATTTCATTATCATTACCTCAACGACAATTTAGGGCTTCATGCCCTAAATCAGCTTTTTTCCAATTTGGAATGCTGTGGTTGTGCAGTTATCCCAAATCATCAGCATCAACTCTATCCATAGAACAGCAAACAAGGCAAGAGATCCTACCGGTAAAGAATGATACTAGTGCAAGATGACACATTCCACTGATGGTGCATCACTCTCAGTAGGCAATGCTTTTAAATTCATCATGCAACAATCTGTTTTATCAATGGTTAGATAAAAGAAATCAGGAGACCTAACATAGCCTCCGCTGGGACTAATATTAGACAGTTTTAAATGGGGGATTTTAATTTGGTTTTAGCGCAGGTTTTGTGTCATTTAATAGGTTTTTAAATTTATGTATTTTGTACTATTTTTGTATGTTGTTTTAAATTCCTGTGCGCCGCCCTGGGTCCTGTTGGAGAAGGGCGGGATATAAATTGAATAAAATAAAATTAAATTAAATAAATAGGACATAATATATAAAATAATTTCTAGAAATAAAAGTCAATTGTTATGAATGATAGATATAATAAGCTGAGATGATGTTATTCTAGAAAGATATTTTGTATATTAACTAGATTATTAATGAGATACACATATAATGGAAAATTTGGATAAACGTTTGGTTTTATATAGAGAAAATATTATGGGTGTTTGACTAAGCGATATATCTTATAGTAGTAATGTATTTGCTAAAGACAATCGAGAACAATGTTATAAAAGGAATTTATGGAGAACTTTTTTTTTTACTTGTTGAATAATCAAAGAAAAAGATTGATCTTTGATAAATACTACTTGTTATTATACAGATAACTAATTATTTAAGAGGATAAGGTGATATGGAATGAAGGGGGGGAAAGTCTTAATTCCATACACATATATTTATATATTTAAACTTAATAAGGATGATATACTGGGTTACACTGGATGGAAAATTAATAACTACTTTTGTCATTGTAAAGACCGATGCACAGAAACTTATGACCGAATGACATGTTATTCAAAGTTGAAAATGATTGAACGTTTTTACTTGTTTTTTTACGTTGAAAATAAAAATTTATACAAAAAAACCCCTAATAAATTAATGATGCAACGTCAGGGAGTCTTAATGTGATTGTTTCAGGTAATTTCTTTAAATTATAGCTATGCTAATTTTGTATGGAAAGGAAAAGGAACTTTTTAGGACAGGGGTGTCAAACTCACATTTGACAGCCTTGTTTTCGGACATTTGCTGATTCTACCATGCCCATCAACTTTGCCTATGAGGGATTTTTTTTAATCTTCTACATCAAACAGCTTCTCACCAGCAAATATGTTCTTAAATAGAATAAATATCAACGTGGCACACTCAGCGCTTCTAGCCATGCCCCACTACAGTGATTTAAAAACATGTTCTAATCTTATGACTTGAATAATGAATTAAGTCTAAACCCTGTAGATTGCCCGTCCTCTAACAAGTTATCCCTGACCATGTAACCATCTTTTTAAAGCATTTCATAAGAATTTGTTTAACGTTCACCCTTGGATTATTCTTACATAGAATTTACTGGGGGGGGGGGGGACCTCTCTATAATAGGCAGTCAGAAGAAAACCGGTAAGATGGAAGGAGCTGTTGGGAGACAAAAATAGTCAAGTATTATAGTACCTTCATTGTTTAAGTCAGGGGTCCCCAACCTTTGCAACTTTAAGTCTGAAGGACTTCAGCTCCCAGACTTCTCCAGCCAGCAAAGCTGGAAGTATTGACTATAGCAGGGGTCTCCAACCTTTGCAATTTTAAGTCTGAAGGAATTCAGCTCCCAGACTTCTCCAGCCAGCAAAGCTGGAAGTATTGACTATAGCAGGGGTCTCCAACCTTTGCAACTTTAAGTCTGAAGGAATTCAGCTCCCAGACTTCTCCAGCCAGCAAAGCTGGAAGTATTGACTATAGCAGGGGTCTCCAACCTTTGCAACTTTAAGTCTGAAGGAATTCAGCTCCCAGACTTCTCCAGCCAGCAAAGCTGGAAGTATTGACTATAGCAGGGGTCCCCAACCTTTGCAACTTTAAGTCTGAAGGACTTCAGCTCCCAGACTTCTCCAGCCAGCAAAGCTGGAAGTATTGACTATAGCAGGGGTCTCCAACCTTTGCAACTTTAAGTCTGAAGGAATTCAGCTCCCAGACTTCTCCAGCCAGCAAAGCTGGAAGTATTGACTATAGCAGGGGTCCCCAACCTTTGCAACTTTAAGTCTGAAGGAATTCAGCTCCCAGACTTCTCCAGCCAGCAAAGCTGGAAGTATTGACTATAGCAGTGGTCTCCAACCTTTGCAACTTTAAGTCTGAAGGAATTCAGCTCCCAGACTTCTCCAGCCAGCAAAGCTGGAAGTATTGACTATAGCAGGGGTCTCCAACCTTTGCAACTTTAAGTCTGAAGGACTTCAGCTCCCAGACTTCTCCAGCCAGCAAAGCTGGAAGTATTGACTATAGCAGGGGTCTCCAACCTTTGCAACTTTAAGTCTGAAGGAATTCAGCTCCCAGACTTCTCCAGCCAGCAAAGCTGGAAGTATTGACTATAGCAGGGGTCCCCAACCTTTGCAACTTTAAGTCTGAAGGAATTCAGCTCCCAGACTTCTCCAGCCAGCAAAGCTGGCTGGAGAAGTCTGGGTGCTGAAATCCTTCAGACTTAAAGTTGCAAAGGTTGGGGACCCCTGGTTTAAGTGCTGTAGCCATTTCCCGCTTTAGAGCTTTGAAAATCAACAGCACTTCACATCCACACACACTTACATTATATCCTTTCCCATAAACCCTTCCTTCCATGGGAACCTAAAGTTCCAAAACTTTTGCCTCTCTTTGTAGATGGTACTCCTCTTATTCCTAGACCTTAAAGCTGTAGCCAGGGTCAAATTAAACAGAATCCAGACATTGGCAAGTAACAGCAGTCCTCATGCAGGGGAGCAGATGGTGCCAGGAGAGAGGGAACTGCTGTTTCAAAGTGTTAATCTCGTGTAATTAGCCGGTTTGGGAAGAGGCAGCCAAAAGACAGCTGATCGATTTGTGTGTTTGCCCTTCGCTACAGTCAGCAGGCACGAAGTAAAGATGAGCAAGCCAGATTTACTATTCGGAGGACACCTGCCGTGAATCACAATCTTGCTTGGACAGATCACCCAATTTGAGAATCCATCTCCCAGCCAAAATGATCTGGGCACGGAGAGCACCCGTTTTGCTGAGCCAGTTCCACACACGACATACTGGGGACATCAAAAGCCTGTCAGAAGAGGCATCCAGCCTGAGGAGCAACCTTTGTATGGTTGGGGGAAGGCCCCAGGTGGCGGTGACCAAAAGAGGCCATTATGCAGCAAATAATCACCAATGTTTTTGAAAATGGCCTCCAAGCAGGGAACGTTTGATCAGATGAGCCAGGCTCTCCCTTCCTGTCTGCAGAGAGTAAGACAGGGGTCTCCAACCTTTGCAACTTTAAGTCTGAACGACTTCAGCTCCCAGACTTCTCCAGCCAGCAAAGCTGAATTCTGGGAGCTGAAGTCCTTCAGACTTAAAGTTGCAAAGGTTGGAGACAGAGATGAGTACTTTATACTTCCCAGTAGGCAGAATTGTCAGCACTAAAAATTGGACGCAAACGGAATCCTTAATTTTGCCATGCAGAGAGTCCTCAATGTACCGCCATTTGAAGCGAGAAACACTGAAAAGTGACTTATGACTGGTCCTCACCCGTTACCATCGCAACATCCCTGCAGCCACCTGATCGAAATTCAGCAACTGGCGTGTATTTACAATGATCGCAACACGGCAGGACCACGTGTATTGGGGACCTTCCGAGGGGGCTTTCTACGCATCCCTTATGGACAGGAATTCTGCTCCCAGTTTTGCTCATATACATCAAGGACTCTCCGAGTAACTCAAGGGCAACGACATTCACTGGGATCACACATTGCGTAATTGAGTTGGCTGGTTTTGGATTAAAGCAGGGGTCTGCAAAGGCTGGCTGGGGAATTCTGGGAGTTGAAGTCCACCAGGCTTAAAAGAGCCAACTTTGCAGACCCCTGGATTAAGGGAATCGATCTATTAGGCATGTAAACGCTGGCTCATGGTTTAGAGTAGGGGTCCTCAACCTACGGCTCCGGGGCCAGATACAGCCCAGAGAAGCCCGAGTGTCATTCAGAACTGCAGAGGGGGGGGGGGGGGGAAACGGATGGACACAGCGAGGCGAGGTCCAACTCTTGGCTTCCACACAGCCTCAGTGTGAAGTTCCCAGGTGGTGACCGAATTGCCATCTTGTAAGGCACCTCCAGGACTACTATCAAGCTGCCACTCAGGGCAGGAGGCCTGAGAAGACGTGCCTGGTCCGGAGACACAGCCCCCCCCCCCCAGGACCCTCTCTTGGGTTCCTCCTTCTCAGGCTCTGTGGTTGAACTGAGCAGAGGAAAAAGACGACGGGAAGACTGACCCAGGGGGGGCTGTTGACGTTGGTGGGAAAGTTGGTTCCATATTCCAAAGCTTTAGTCGCAAGACTGGCCCACTGGTCGTCCGGGAGCATTTCTTCCACCCAGGCGCACCTGCCTGCCAGGCAGCCCGTGGGAGGGCTGGGCATCTCTGCCATGGAGGGTGGCACAAGAAAGGGTGCAAGGTGTTAGGGGTAGACTTCTATAGTTGGGTAGACAATATATAGTCATTGTAGCTTTAAGGCTGGTGGAATGCTAGAGTGCAATTAGTAAGTGCAATTCTCTCTAACTATAAGAGAAGGCAAGGAGAGCGCATCTCTCTCTCTCTACTGGACTTGCTGTGTTGGATAACTGTTTGCTGTGAACTGTGATTACTGAAGAAGACTGAAGATTGCGTAAGATATTTGATATTATTGAGACTTTGTTGTTTGACTCAATTTGACATCACTGCTTGTTGAGCAGTAGCTTAGTCTGGTAGTTTTTACAACCTAAATAAAAAGCTATTTTATTTTACTTAAACAGTGTCTGGTATACTTATTGTGTGTATATTAGCAACATCCTTCTAGCTGCATTCTCTGCTGCACCCCCTCTGTTTGTCTCCCAATGGACATATCACCTAACACAAGGAGTGCAGCCCTTGCTGGCCAGAGCAAAGTAATGGCACCGTTGCAGCAAGGTGGGACAGCACAGGTGGGCTGAAGTGGCAGAGACGATAGCCGGAGCCTTCATGCGGGAGCGAAGCACCTCTGTCCTTGCCTTTGTACGGCAACTGCCTTCATCGCGGTACATTTGCAGCCCCCGCCTCCCACCACTTCGGGCTCGGAGCTGTACGCGGTGCAAGCCTGCTGCACTTGCCCCCGGCAACAGCAGCAGTGTCAGCTGTGGCAGAAGGTCGAGCCAGTGCCTCAAGGCAGAGAGCAGATCGTGCCTCTCCCTGGGCAGCCAGGGCATGTCCAGCACTCACAAAGGCCAGAAGTAGCCACCCGCCGTTTCCTGCTGCAGTCTACCAGGCAGCAAGTGCCAGCCAGAAATGAGGTGCCAGGGAATCAGAACCAGAGAGACAGAGAGAGGGAGGCAAGAGACACCCAGCGAGAGACAGGCAGACAGACAGGAGACAGATAAAGAGACAGAGACACACACAGAGAGAGAGGAGACAGAAACAGACAGAGACAGACAATACAGTCAGACAGACAGACAGAGAGAGAGAGAGAGAGAGAGAGAGAGAGAGAAATTATATTTCATGTTTTTGCACTACAAAAGATATGTCCAGTGTGCATAGGAATTTGTTGTTTTTTTCAAACTAGAGTCTGCCCCCCCTCCCCAACAGTCTGAGGAAATGTGAATTGGCCCCGTTTAAAAAGTTTGAGGACCCCAGTTTAGAGTTTTGCGTGAAGACAATTACTTAAAAAAAAACCTAAGTAAACCATAAACTAGCATGATGTGTGACACCATTATCCTTCATTCTTCAATTTCCCTTGCACAAAAGTTTGCAAATTCCCCTTTTAAGGCAGCAATGCAAGATTTAGCAAGTTAGCAGCCAAAATGCAGAGTGAAAAATCCACTAATTCCCATCCTAAATCCTTCTAACAAAGCAGTGCAATGCTTTGGACTCTTTTGAACAAGGGCTGCAGAGGAAACAGATCGCGAACGTTTTCTTTAAAGCAGCCGTGCAACCCAGGAAAAGACACAACTGCTTTAAAAAGTTGCAGAGAAGTGCAAATGTCACACAACCACACCTTTAGTAACTTCAGAAATCCATTGTTTCTTCCAAAACACAATTGCTTTGCCGAGAACTCTTCCCATCCAAACAATTCCCTTGAGAAATAAAGAACCAGACCACATTCACTGAAGGAGCATCGCACTCCTGCCACTGAGCGGCCTCAACAGCTTGTTTATTTCACACTCCATTCAGAGCCTAGAACATTTCAATCCGAGACAGGGAGGAGGCATAGACAGAGTTCTCCAAGCCAAATTAGACCAAGATTATTAAAGTTGATGGACATAACAAAACAACAGGACTTTCACTCAAGTAGAACCTGCAAACCAAAGTTGTAAATATTTCGTTATCCCACTTTATGAAGAGCCTTGGTAGAAACCTCTTACCTGGTGGTGCTTATCAGGTAAACTCTTCAAAAATATTTTTGTTTCATTGTTTTTCAAATTCTTTCCAGTTCTTTCTAACGTTAGCAAAACAAGCAGCAGTAATTTTTTTTCTTTCTCATCAAAAACATTTCATGCACACGAGCGTTCAAATCAAAATTTGAGCTTAGTACCTGAATTTTTGTGGCAGGTGTATCAGCCATCCCCAATCAGGTATACACAAGATATAGTCTACGCAAGGTAAGTCTGCAACCTCCATCCTCTATCCCAGGGGTCCCCAACCTTTGCAACTTTAAGTCTGAAAGACTTCAGCTCCCAGACTTCTCCAGCCAGCAAAGCTGTCAGGGTCAGGGCCTGGGCCAGGGATCTCCAACCTTTGCAACTTTAAGTCTGAAAGACTTCAGCTCCCAGACTTCTCCAGCCAGCTTTGCTGCTCTATACTCACTCTGGTTAGGTGTTGGGAGTCCAACATTTCTGGAGTGGAGGTTAGACAAGGCCAATCTACACATTTTGCTAGTTGCGTCTTCCAGTTTTTTTATTTTATTTTACATACTTCATCCTGGAGGGGAGGGAGATTTGGGGGGGGGGGGGGTTTCATCATGAAAAGGGACAATGAGGACCACTGAAAGCTCTCCCTTAAATCCCAGGCTCTCAGGCACAAGTAAAGCATTCAAATCCCACTTTGGGGCAACACACTCTCATCAACTCATTCCAATATTCGGCCATCTGCTTTTGAAGAAAGATATAATTCAGCATGAATGTTCTTGCTTGCTGATAAGGAAATTGGAAATGAAAGAGTCTGGAGCTAGCCATTCAGGTTGAGCATGTATGCGGACACCTTTCGCTGCCACTCTGAAAAGTATTTTGAGGCCAAACGGCAAGTCAGAAGCCGCTTTTCAAATTTCTTTAGGACCCAAAGATACCATGATGCGATCTAAAATGTTGATCAAGCAAAATTTCCACCTCAAATAGCACTCATATGGCAATCATAAGTTACAGCCTAATTCATTGGATGCTATTTAAAAACAATTCTTCAGTGAACAACAGAGCAGAAGTGGACTAATTCCAGCACAGTCAAGATAACTTCCTTTCCACACAATATATGGACTACATTCTTTTAGGCCAGGGGTGTCCAAACTTGGAAACTTTAAGACTTGTGGACTTCAACTCCCAGCTATGCTGGCTGGGGAACTCTGGGAGTTGAAGTCCACAAGTCTTAAAAGTTTCCCCGTTTGGACACTCCTGTTTTAGGCCTTAAGTAGAGTCATTTCGGTGCCCTCTGGATGTGATGAACTTCAGCTTCTTCTAGGATCCCTAGCTAAAATAAGCGAAGTCCAAGACACACCTGGTTGGGGAAAAATACTCTGAACACTGGAGACTTTTTCAAACTTAAGAATTAAATTTCTGCTTTCCTCCATGCCTGCCTACCAGTCCTGAAATCAAATCAAACTTATAAACAATATATTGCACACTGTCAGTCATAGTCACACAACCATGTCACACAAATTAGCAGTAACATATGGCTTCAGAATTTATTATTGGAGGCATAGAGGCAATACTCTGCTTCTCTTTGCGGGGAGGGACCTGCAGAGAAAAGAATGGGAATGCCGGGCTTCTTAGGGGGATAGTGAAGATAGACAGCTCAGTTTATCAACGGAAGCTGGGGATTTAACATGTGATAACTGACAGGTTTATTGATGTTCAAACCAAACAGCTTTGACCAACATTCCCACAGAAAAGTGAAAGATGATCTAAAGTTTCTATAATTTTGCATCTACAATTTATGTATTAAAGCCAATTTCCCTAACTACCAATAATTTCTTGTCGGTTCAATTCCAGTTTCAAAGGTGTAAATAAAACAGGCTCCTTCTTTACATATTTTTCTATTAAAATATTCAGGAAATTGTCAATTTGATCATTTTTCAAAACTAAAAAAGGAAAACATATCAAATATCTAATACACAACTATTTTGTATTAGCTTTGTATCCCCAACTATTAATGGATTCTCTTTTTGGGGAATCTTTAGATTAAAAATATTTTGAACAAGTAAAATCAGAATACTAAGGGGAAAAAACTTCTTTAAAATTCCCATAACACAGAAAATAGAGAAACAAACAATGTGTTTCAAGCTATCTCAAGATATTCAATTATTACAGGGGGTCGTAAAATCCTTTTTCTTTCTTTTTTCTTTGCTACTATATTAAAGTTTGTGGCTCCAAATTCCTAATGTTAAAATGATGGATAATAAAAGTATACATAAATGTTATACAGGCAAGCCCCAGGAGCTACACTTCAAGTGTCTACGTGTTTGCAAAACAGGCTAAAACCATGAGGTGCCATTAAAAAGACAAAGAACGAACAAAACGTGTTTGTTTTTTTAAAAGCCCTAATGTTTGAAGTTGGATGAGCATAGGGAAACTGTTCCCTTGATATTCTTTGGGAATGATTTTAAGAGCAGTGTCAGAAAACCATAGATAAAGGTGGGTAGTTGCCTTATTGGACGACGGGGGGAAAAAATTACAGGATAGAACAAAAACCATGGGATCTTTGTGCACAGAATGACAAGATATTCCATAACTCTGGCACAGCCTCTCCAGCCCAGGAACAAATACCAAACAGATCATCAGAAGGCATATCACTCACCTAAGACAAGCCGCCCTTTTGAATAGGGATGGACAACTAAAGTGATTTCAAAATGACATTGAAGGAAAGCAAAAGGGAGAATACCAGCAACATAATTAATTGATGGGCACAAAGTTCAGCGTTGTAGCAATGTGTGCTGGCATGAAGGGGGGAAATTTGCAAACACGAGAGTAATTTGTTTGCGCACATGCAATCGTGTGAGGTGGGAGAAGGCCCAACAGCACCCATCAACCTTTCCCCAAACACCTTTGCCTGTCGGTCTAAGGATTATTGTAAGATGCAGCTGGGCTCAAAGGCCACCTTTGCTTTTGAGATGAGAAGAGAAGGTCCATTGGCTCTGCGTTTTCCCTCAACTGCCCCGTTTCCACGGTAGAGTATTTTCCTCTAGCCAGCAATTCATCAGGGACATTCTCCAATCATACCATCACCACCCAACCCCAGCAGCGCCCCTTTAAATAAACGAATATTTATATAGAGGATTTTATATAAAACTCTTTTCCTTTATCACTCGTCATCAAAGTTCTGACTCAGCAGGAAGTTGGCTGCCAGATTTTCATTCTTCTCACAAGCAAAATATGCCTGGATCACCAGACTCTCAGGAAAGCCCAGGGCCTTTAACTGAGAGGGAGGGTGGGGGTGGAGAAGAAGGGAGAGGGGGGGGGGGGGAAGGGGAGATACAAAAAGAAAGAAAGAGAACGTTAAATGTCACTTATGGCAACAATCTGATTTTTCAGCAAGGAACCAATTGTCAGTAATTTTGCCGAAGCATATATTGAAAGAATTTTTTTTTGACATAACCGCCTTTTGAAATTCAGATACCGTAAATTTATGACTGCCTGCTTTTTCGTAACTCTGCCCTTGGAAGATGCAAAGAGCATTCCATAATATTTCTCTTAAAGAACGGACAAGGGAAGAATGTAAACTATCATTTATAGCAGGGGTCTCCAATCTTTGCAACTTTAAGTCTGAAGGACTTCAGCTCCCAGAGTTCTCCAGCCAGCTTTGCTGGGAGCTGAAGGCCTTCAGACTTAAAGTTGCAAAGGTTGGAGACCCCTGATGTATATTATTATTATTATTTATTTGACTTATTAACCGCCCCCTCTCCCCAAAGGGACTCGGGGCGGTGCACAGGCAAATATAAAAATACAATACATCACAATAAATACATAAATACATTAAAACTATATTAAATTACACCCTGTGCTAAAAACTACCCCATTAAAATCCCTAAAGCCCAATTTAAAATTTCTCTACTAAACAACTAAGGCTAAAAACGGTAGGTTAGGCCAGGCCGGCCTGTTGGAAAAAGTAGGTTTTTAGTTGCTGACGGCTTAATACAAATCTTAATACAAATCTCAGGGTCTTGTGCCTTTTGCACACCTCACACATTTTTCTTTTGTGTTAAATTAAGAATTCTTTTGAAAACGTGGAAGGTTTAGCTGATTTTTTTCATCTCTTGCCATGCTAGCTTAGTCCCAATTTCTCCAATTCTCCTCATGCCAGTAGGTGTAGCTTCTTTCCCAAAAATCCTCCAAATCCAAGAAGAATCTAATAGTGGTTTCCCAACAAAGCATGCAATTAGTCATATCTATGCAAAACAGAATGTTAATTTTAATTACGCCCTTTAAGTATAAACATGTTTTTTCCCTTGATGTTACCAATGATTATGTAGCGCTCTGACATGCAGCCTTCTCCGTTTAACTGAAGTTACAACAGATCAGAAAGAATCTCCACTACAGGGAAAAAAGCAGGGTCAAAACCCCTTATGTTTTTGTCTTAAGAGAAATATAAGAATAAAAAACAGGAGCATTGCCATTTCAGGGCTCACGTCCCAATCAGCATATTCCACACAGATTCTCGCAGTCATTATCCCTTCAGCCGATTCGCTCCCACAGAGAGGGACTTCTCTGGGTGCCGTCCACTAGGCAATGCCAGTGGGCGACGCCCAGGGGAAGGGCCTTCTAAGTGATGGGCCCGACCCTTTGGAACGACCTTCCCCCTGATATTAGAACGACCACGGACCTCCGCTCCTTCCGCCAGAAACTCAAAACACACTTGTTTCATCTAGCCGGCCTGGCCTAACTTCATGCTTCCCACCTCAGTCTGTAATTTTAAATTATTTTATTCGGTTTTATGGACCAAGTTTTAATTTTTATAAATTTGTACAGAGGACTATTTAATTCGATTTTAGTTTATATGTATTGTTATGGTTTTGATAATTTTAATTCTACCTGTACACCGCCCCGAGTCCCTTCGGGGAGAGGGGGCGGTCTAGAAATCTAATTAAATAAATAATAACTAAATTATCATCAGAATCGAGTCCACACTCCAGATTGACAGAAGGGGATTGGACTTCAATGCTGAGCAAAATCCATAAGTAACATTACAAGCTCAATCCCTTCTGTACTGGTTGGACTGGTTCCTCTAAAGAACAAGAAGAATGGTCTCTCTTTTAGCTGCTGTGTCAAGAGTGCCTGCCTTGAGGAATGATTCATAAAGGTCCCTAAAAGTTGCAACCAAGCTACATCAGCTAAATTTGACTTAAATTGTGTTTTTAGCTTTTGTTTAACTCGCTATTTTTTTGCAGTGCAATCCTAGCATGCCGCTGAAAGGTCCAAGTATACCTTCAACCCCAAATTAGCTCTGCATGCCTTGATTAAACTGTAGGATATGTCAAGACCTGGCGTAGTTTTTAATCGATTTTAATCGATTTTATTTAGGAGTTTTATTTGGATTTTAGAACAGGCCCCCAATTTAATGTCATTTTAAAGTGTTTTTATATATTGATGTTCTTTGTAGTTTTTATTTATGCCTGTTCACCGCCCTGAGTCCCGCAAGGGAGAAGGGCGGTATACAAATTTAATAAACATACAATAATAAACATACAAGAAGGAGATTCTTGGAAGCAAACCCCCTACTGAAAAAGTCAAGCCAAGAAAGACCAAGAAGACCCAGAGGTCCTTCTTTCCTGGCCACTGCCCCTTCTTCTTCCCTCGCTCAACCCATTTACCCTTTCTATGGCTTCTTTTTCCTGAGGCGTAACTTGGATGTAGTTCATCTGGGGAGATTCTTCCCCAATAGCACCCATCTCTCCTTCGATGTCTGCGATGTCAGCCATTTCGCCCAGAGGTTCGTTGAGCATCTGGATGAACTGCTCCTGGTGCTGACTAATTTGCTGCAAGAGAAGAATGCTCACCGTTACCAAACGCTCTCTGCGTGTACATCTGTGCAACTGGCACAACATATAGTACATGTTGATGTAACACACCCACATCGTTGTCTCCAATGCTGGGGCTTTGATGGAACAGCTGAAGGGAGCACACAGGAATCCCTGCCCTGCTGATCTGTCTGCCTTCATCTGCTTTTCCCGTTCTTAGCCCTCTTTTTTCTCGAGTATCATGAACTTGCATCTGCTTTTCAAGCTACCCATATATATAATTAAAAGCCATATTAAACTGCTGATTCATCAGTGAACAAGCAAAGCAGCCCTTGCTTAATTGCCTTATTTAGTGATTGTTCAAATTTACAATGGCCCTGGAAAAGTAGGTTTATGACCAGTGCTCGTACTTATGACTGTAGCATAAACTTGTAATTGCCATTTGCGCACTTCAAGCCAGCTTCCACAAGCAGAGCCAATGGAGCAATCAGTCGTGTGATGTCTCACATAATGACTGAGGTGATTAGCTTAATAGCTCACTTAAGACACACCTCTTTCAGCAAGCTGGACTGGCATAGAATTTAATGTAGGAATGATAGAGCCTTAGCCAAATTAGATAGGTTTTAATGGGTTTTTTAGCACAGGTTTATTATTTAATTTCTTTTTAACTTTTGTACATATGCTATTTATTATTGTATATTTTTAATGTCCTGTGCACCGCCCAGAGTCCGTCTCGACGGAGATTGGTGCGGTTTATAAATCGAATAAATAAAATAAAATAAATAAATAAATAAATAACCATAGTAGAAGCAAGATAAAAAATTTGTGATAAGTCATATGAAGCCTCACTTAACAACCATTTCACTTAGCAACAGAGTTTCTGGTCCCAATTGTCACTAAACAAGGACTAACTGCAGCTGAATCTTCAGAACAAGAAAGTAACTGAGGCAAGATTGGGGGCGGGGGGGGGGGGGAAACCATAATGAAATGATCCCAAGAAAACCAAACATCCATCTCAACGGAGGGTATAATTCTCATAATCAAAGCCACAAGAAGAATTGAGAACATAACTGAACACGTGGCACTGTCTATCACAGGGGTCTCCAACCTTTGCCACTTTAAGTCTGAAGGACTTCAGCTCCCAGACTTCTCCAGCCAGCAAAGCTGAATTCTGGGAGCTGAAGTCCTTCAGACTTAAAGTTGCAAAGGTTGGAGAACCCTGGTTTATCAGATGATGCAGAGAAAGATTATGGGCTTTGTCTCTTAGAGCAGGGGTTCCCAACCTTTGCAACTTTAAGTCTGAAGGACTTCAGCTCCCAGACTTCTCCAGCCAGCTTTGCTGAAGTCCTTCAGACTTAAAGTTGCAAAGGTTGGGAACCCCTGTCTTAGAGTATTACCATTACCCCCTCCTCCCCACTGAGAATCAAAGAGACCTGTGCAGAATCCTCCAAAAGTTAGAATTTCCTTCCACAATAGTTTACATTTGCTGCAGTGTTGCCAGGAAGAGCGAAGCAAAGAGAAAGTCCAGAGAAAGTTACCTGGAGCAGCTGTGGGTTCTCTTGGCCCAACTGCTGCAGTAAAGCTGGGAGCAGAGCTGGATTCTGCTGTATCACCTGCCTCATATTCTGAAACTGGGGCTGATCTCGCAGGAATTCCAGAGGGTTCTCTCCTGTGGGCCCAAGGAGTATTAATGCCATGCGTCCAACCACAATGCCAGCCAACAGGGAGAGGGTATTGGAATGTCTGAGGAATGTGCAGCGAGGAATGAGCCACCGTGCCTTCTAGAGCGAACAGCTATTCCCCACTACACCAACTGCTTGAGTATCCTTCTATGGACTGATCAGAATTTCTACTCAGAAAACGTTCTCCGTGGGCATGAGCAAAAGACCACTCACCTTCTGGTGCAGGCTGATCTTGGGGCTGGCTCTCCTGGATAGGAGCTCTCTCAGGTTCTGGACTGCCTGGTATGCCCTGCAAAGTTCAGACAAAAACTAAAATTACGAAACTGGTTTTTCCCAGACTGGTTTAATTGATAAGTTGTCTAGAGTGGCTGGGAAACTGGACACGAGCACACACAATTACAATCAAAGGCAGAGACTGCAGTCTTCTCTAAATTGCAGAATCAGCCGTGGGTGGAAATGGTATACAGGGGTCTCCAACCTTGGCAACTTTAGGACTTGTGGACTTCAACTCCCAGAATTCCTCAGCCCACCATGCTGGCTGAGGAATTCTGGGAGTAGAAGTCCACAAGTCTTAAATTTGCCAAGGTTGAAGATCCCTGGTATAGAAAATTCACTAACCACTGTAATAATGTTTCTATTATTGGCTCGAAAAGCAGAAACTTTGGGAGAAGAGAGAAAACATTTTCATTTTTCAAATCTCTCTGTCCTAAAATTATAGCCCATTAACAGCTACCTGTTTCTGCTGCATTAATTCCATTTACTCTTCACTATTTCAATTTTCAGGACTTAAACGACTTAAATTTTTCTGTATGAATGTTTAACAACGAATGTAAGACCACCGGACCAGTTAGGTTCATGTGGCTTTAGAATTCAGTTGCATAAAAAGGAAGCTTTGCTTTGCTTTGAGTATGTTCAGTTAGATATTTGTAAAAAAAATGACTTCTGGAAACAGCATGCAAGGAGACATCCACAGAGAGACCTTAGCTGCCATGGAAGCCATCCGCTTCAACGTCTCACAATATTGTATACTGTATGACAAAAGGTCTCCAAGGCTCATTTTTGAATATGTTTCCTTAGTAGCAAGTACAGAGTCAGTATTGGTGATATGTGGCCATCCCTAAGATCACCACAAGAGATTACTTGAAAGGAAAGAAGATTTTTCTTTAGCTTCCTGTTAGATGTGGCACAAGATACATTACCCAAAAAGAAGAGATTGATGCAAATGTCATGCCACAAATGCAGATATAACACTGAGTTAAACAGGAATATGCAGTCCTGCTCCAGTTGGTTAGAGGTACTACATCTGACCCCTAGTCACCCTCGTTAAAGCTTGTGAGGGGCATACTTCCAAATATCCAGAGAATTCAAGATAACCTACCTGACAGCAATTTATCCTGACACACACCATCGAAGCCTCTTGTTCAGCCAGTGGCCAAATAACCACTGTTTAGATCAGGGGTCCCCAACCTTTGCAACTTTAGGTCTGAAGGACTTCAGCTCCCAGACTTCTCCAGCCAGCTTTGCTGAAGTCCTTCAGACTTAAAGTTGCAAAGGTTGGAGACCCCAGGTTTAGATAATCAAGTCCTTGGCATTTTGACTGTCTGAGGCATTATACACTAGCAAGCCTCATGTGCAGAGCAGAAACTTCTTATTTGATCACATTTTAAGAGAACCCCCTTGGTTAAAAACTAGTGTTGCTGTGTCTTCTCAAGACACCAGGCTAATGGAACGAGGGGAAAGGAAACCAAGGAAGAGTTTGGCATACAAAAAAATAGGATTCCTTTGAAGAAACGGAGAAACCTCCCAGGCATTTCAGCAGAGTGACTTCTTGAGTAGACTAAATTCAGGAGTTCTCCTCACCGTCAGCAGGTACTCCACAGCTCGGTGTGGGTTGTTGTAGCTGGCCCGTAGAGCTGCTACTACCCGCTCTCGCTCATAGCCCATTGACATGATCTCGGTCAGCATTGTCTCATATTCTGAGCCAGTAACTGAAAGCACAAACAAAAGAAGCATTGTATTATTGGGAAAGCCTGCTGTTACTTCGCTCCTCTCCAAAGAGCGAAAGCAGGCAAGCTTGCGTTGTTGTGTTATTGAACAACAATACCAGCACCAACTCTCTATTATCGGGTCCTCAAATATTTTTGAAAGCTAGAGGCAGAATGGAGGTTTCCAGTCTCTCCCCACCCACAAAAATCCCTAATAAATCATTGTTCCTACACAGAGATGGAGGTTCAATAATCAGGATTCCTGGCTTTTAATCACCAGGCAGCTTTCTTCCAGGAATGAGAACTGGGGTTCAGAATCCTTAGTTTCCAAAGCCAATGCTCCATGCTATGTTTTGCTCTGGTTATAACAGCCAGCAAGAGGCAAGTCGGCTAAATTACAGAGGAATCACCCAAGACATTTGAATCTGGATGAAGAGGATTAAACTTCCAAAGCATCATTTGTTGGTTCTTGAGAGCCACTTCAACAGTGAAACAAATTTCATCCTCATCAATCATCATCTACACTAATAGTTTTTAACATAATCCAGGCTTAAGTAATTAATGTTTTATTAAAAAAGGACAACTGAATACTACTGATTTATTGTGTGCTAGATCTAGTTATAGCAGTAAGGTGGAAACATTCACTCCATTGAGGCTGATGAGCACATTTGATATTTTGAAAATACGTATTCTCATAAAATGATTCCATCGGGGACCCAACCAGTTACAAGGATCAGTTTATCGAAGTATCACCTACTACTGTCTCAGTTCTTTCTTCCTGCAAGATACTTCATGCCACCTCTACTTGTCAGGGTCCATTTTCTGGAAAGGTAGGCAGACGTCATAATAAAGTAATAGGCTAATCTAATTAATTTTTTTTAAAAAAAGGGATCTCTTTAAGAATCACAGGCATCGTTCAATTAAGACAATTAGGCTGCTTGTTTTGCAACATGTCAGTTTTTTAAAAAAAATGAATCTAATGGGGGAAGACAGTCTGTTGAGTACCCATGTTAAAGTTAACAGTGGCTCAGGACACCACATTTCAGAGCTAAAGGTTAACCAGCAATGGCCATCAGAGGACAGTATATTCAAACTGAATTCTTTCTTTCAAGAAGCTAGCTATGAATCCCTGAGAATGTAGCAGTAGATGCTGTAGGCCAGTGGCCCCCAACGTTTTGGCCCCCAGGGACCGGTTCTGTGGAGAGAGGGTTTTTTGCAGACTGAAGGGGCATGGGTTCGCATTCTGCCTGCATCCCATGGACGGGGGCTTCACTTGTTTGTGAGGGTGGTTTCTGGCACACCGCAGCCCAGTACCGAACCACAGACTGGGGTTGGGGACCCCTGCCATTGCTCCAATCACAAAACAGCTAGTTGCAGTAAAGCTGCTAAAAATTGGTTTCTTTCTTGGCAAACAAAGGAAAGCATTCACCTACCTAAAGTGGAAGCCGCATCATCTTCCCGTCCCATGCTACCTGAAGAGGGAACAGAGCTGCAAATTTAAGAGAGAGAAATAGTAGCTGCGTCCTTCCAGATAACTGGACAAGAAAGTTGAAAATCCAAAAATAATTCTAAGCAAAAGAATGGCCGAATAAAATCTCTCTCATATGTCTAGCTATGACCAACAACCATTCAACAACTGCTACGTGTAAAGATTTTGATCACGCCCACCTTTGACAACTGGAGTCCTCAACAATTAATCATTTCTTTAAAACAGGGGTCTCCAACCTTTGCAACTTTAAGTCTGAAGGACTTTAGCTCCCAGACATCTCCAGCCAGCAAAGCTGGCTGGAGAAGTCTGGGAGCTGAAGTCCTTCAGACTTAAAGTTGCAAAGTTTGGGGACCCCTGCTTTAAAAGGGAAAGGATGAAATTAGCAAACCCTAGGGGTTAGGTTAGGAGTCAACAATTAGCATGGAGGCTTCCCAAAAGTACAGTAATCCCTCGGTTTTCGCGGCTAATCGGGACCGCACCCGTCCGCGAAAACCGGAAATCCGCGAGTTAGGATTCGCTAGGAAACTTGAATTGGTGGACATGTTTAAAGCAACCACTAGGGGGCGCTTGCCTCCTACCAATGCATTTTTTCCTCTGTATTTTTTACAAATCCGCGAAGCACTGAAGCCGCGAAAAACGAAGACACGGAAAACGAGGGATTACTGTACATACCAAGTACAAATAATACTGAATTTTCAGAGCTCGTCTTTCATTCTGAAAAAAAGTCATTCTAAAATTACTTACTAAACTAGGAAGAAGGGGGGGGGGGGGAATGATAAGATGAGCCAAACTTACCCAACTATAGATTCCAGGGGAGAAACAGTCACTGACTCTTCGGGAGGCTTTTCCTCACTTGATGGGGATGCTTGAAGGGGCGAAACGGTAGCTGCCGTGGGCCCAGAGGAGGGGGTGGGTTCTGAGGTGGCTGCTGCATCAGTGGGGGAAGAAACAGCAGCTCCCGAGCCTGTTTTGTTCTTAACAGAAAACCAAAAAGGAGTGTCTCAGGTAAGGAGGTGAAGCTCTTCCACACTATAAATTGCTACATCATCAAGAAGGGCGAGCCTAAAAAATGCTCTTCGTGGTACTGATTAGTACTAGCAGCAATGGCTATAGTATCTTTCGACTACCCACCCCCAACCCTGAAGTACCTAACAGACTAGCACCAGTACCCACTTTCCTAATAAAAACAATTTTAGCACTATTCATACAAAGGGGAACGGCTGAAACACAGCAGCCCTTTGAGACAAACAAAAAAACCGTTACCATGAAGCAAAGGAGATGCTCAACCATACCTTGGTGACCATCACCACTACGAAGTTCTTCTCATCAATCTTGTACTCCTTGATGGGGACATCATCACTCAGGATCTTGCCAGCATATATAAGCTTCTGGCCTGACACGGGGAAAGCTTCCTTGCCCTTTTCAGCCTCAATCTTCTCCTTAAGTACTCGGACCTGTGGGTCAAGACCAAGCTGGCTCCACCATCCACCTTGTACTGAATGCTTAAAGGCCAATTCTTTCTATCCCAAAAAGTGTTGAACTACAGATGCAAGTGCCGGATGGAGAAATGGGGCATGGAGGAAGCTGCTGAATGCAAAGAATGGGTGATGCATTCGGGGGCAATGGCCGGAGTGCGAGAACTGCAAATGACACATCGCTATATCTAATGCTCTTTGAGAATCCATTCCTATTCATTAGGAATGGCAATGGTTGCTATAAATTGTTAGGAAAGATAATCGTATTGTCCTGAATCCCATCGCTCCCCATCTCCAAACCAAAGACAAGGATATCTGGAATTAATGTTTTTATTTTGCTTCCAAAAGCCCCAGTCACATTGGCTAAGCACTGTTCTCTTCAAACGATGTTCCTTCCTCCCTATGCAACAGACCTACCTGAGAACTGTCTTCTAACAACCAGTGTTCCCTTTGCTGAAATGTTGTACTCTATAATCTGGGCAAAGAAACTATTTTGTCACAAATAAAGGCAAATATATGTGTCCCAGGATAATGTTGCAGGATTCACTCTGGGTGGATCACCAGGACCAAAGGTTTTGTCTTTCAAGCTTTCAGACTCATGCTGGAGCTCATCTTCAGGGAAGTTCTCTCTAGCAGTTCTGGTTCTGAAAGCTTGGAAGACAAAACCTCTGGTCCTGGTGATCCACCCACATTGGATCCTGCAAACTAGTTTGTCCACGAAAACCAATAAAAGGTAATGAGATGGGCAGCATATAAATTTACGGTAATAATATATATCGGAAAGAAAGATTTTGGCTCCAAACAGGAAAATGCTATTGAGAATTATAGAATAATAGTTACGTTGCATTATCCTTCCAGGTTACATGGAATATTAATAATTGTTTCCTCCACTGTTCCAATTCATCCCATCCCCTAGCCCATAGTCTGCAGTTAAATTGTTTTAAATTGGTTTTTAAGGATATTGTTTTAACATATTTAAATTTTTTAGCACAGGGATATTAATTTAATCTGGTTTTATATTTTGTATATTGTTATGTTTATATATGTTTTCAAATTGCCTGTGCACCGCCCCGAGTCCCTTTTGGGAAAGGGTGCGGTATATAAATTTAATAAACCAAACCATAAACCAAAGACATGAAAGATGAGGCCAAAACAGTTTTAACCTAACCTAATGTTTTGGGGGGTTTTCCCAAAAATTTTGACCCAACTCTCTTCCAACAAGCATGATCAATTTCCAAAATATCTAGAAAACTCCAGATTATGATGGGTAATTTTTTTCACACAACGTAGGTACTGTGAAATGGAACAAAGACTAAATTTTATTACATCATTATTCTGAGACATAGTGTAAAATATACCGTAGATTCAAAGTGTACATTATTTCTGTTCCTTCAGATTATTTTATTTTATTTTATTAAATTTACTTTATTTACTAAATTTAGATTAATCAGGTCATTAGCTAGAAACACCTCCCTCTTACGCAAATAACCCTCCAGTTATTGAATTGCTTAACGGCATATTGCACACTATCTCGCAAGTACAAATTTCATTCACTGTGACAGTAAAGGACATGATGAGCTGTTCATCAAATGTAATGCAATCGTATTCATCATGAATGCCCTCTCTGCTGCAAAACTGTAAGTCTATGTGCAATGATAGGTAATCCAAGCATTACAATCTTGAATTTAAAAACTCTTTAAAATAAGGTTTTAAAGTAGGACTCTTCTGATGATAACAGTTTGTCTACTTACATACTCAAAGGGTGAACTCTCAGTTTTAAATCTTTCAGGACGATATGGATGGGGATTAGCATCTATGGCTAAACGGTAGTATAGAATGTCTGGGGCCTATTCCAATTTTACTGATCAGTTAACTGAGGTGCAGAAATCCTTAGATACATACACAGACCTAAGTCTAAAGTTAAATCCCAAAGAGAGCTTCTCTTTTCAAAAAGTTAACATGAAAACAGTTACATTTTTGGTGTTGTTAAAAACCTAGCAAAATGTGAAGATGACAATATGGAAGCTCGGAGTTCATATACCTGTTCCCTCTTACGTATTCTAACTTTTAAAATTCCTTACTCTGGCAGGACTCTTGTGACCAGTGACCAAACATTCAATTCTCACTCTTCCTGGAGTAAACAACAACAGGAATTGCTATCTAGTTCCAAATTGTGAGGGAGAACTTTGCTTAATATTAAAGGCACTTTCTGAACTGAAATAGGAGCTCTTACAGCAAAAGCATCCAAATGAAAAGGATGTTGTGTGTCTATGAATATGAATATTCAAATTTTACAACAACTTTATAATTTGAATGTAGAGACACAATTAAGACCAAATTCGAAATTGGATAAATGTAAGTCTTACTCATTTGCAACAACAGATGTGTCACATAATCATTGAATTTAAGGACTGGAAGGGGCTTAGAGATCATCTAGTCCAAACTCTTGCCCAATTCAACCAGTTTTGTAGCTCAAAGCATTGTGTTTACTAGAAAAACGTCATAATGACTCTTGACCCAATTATTTTCTGATACGTATTGTTTTAATATCTGGAGTCACTTCAACAGTATTTCATTAAAACAGATTTAAATTTGACCAATGGGTATAATGAAGCAACAAAAAGATCAGAAAAGAAAGCGACATGATTCATTGTAAGTAATAATGTTTTCACAATTGAAGAAAAGTTAATGAATAGGAATGCCATCGGCCAAGGCCCTACTGAGTAGAATGGAAACACAAATGGTTTAGGAAACAGGGATATGAAAAAAGGAGTGACTGGCTGGAAATTAAGACTCAAGAGGTGAAAAAGGAGAACGTTAAAAAAACAGAAAATATAGGGGCATGGTGATAATAAGGATGATAAGTATAATTATCTCGGTTAGACTTTCTTCTTGTATCTTTAATTTCTTTTGATTACTAATGTATATCTATGGTTTCCTGGCACTTTGCATAATACAGCACAACCCAAAAAAACAAAAAAAGGAATAGCATGATCGAGTATGTATGTATGTATGTATGTATGTATGTATGTATGTATGTATGTATGTATGTATATGTTAGGGCCCCAATTAAGGGAGGAAGCATACTGCTTTTTTCCTTTTCTGCCTTTCGGCTCATCACCAGAGACCATCTAGACAGAAAGCCATGATTTCCGTTGTGTAATTTTTTTATATGTGTGTTATTTTTTTTTTGAGCTGATCAATAAATAAGTCAGGGAGACTAGGATAGATCTATTTCGAGCTTTTTAGCTCTCATCAGCTAGCCATACCCTTACTGGGATTTGAACCGGGGCTGTATTGCATGCTAGCCTAGCATGTAATACAGCCCCGGTTCGAATCCCAGTAAGGAATATGGCTAGCTGATGAGAGCTAAAAAGCTCAAAATAGATCTATCCTAGTCTCCCTATTTATTGATCAGCACAAATGTAAACATACATCCATACATATATATACTTGTGTCACAACACCCTGGTAAGCCCCAATTAAGGGAGGAAGCACACTGCTCTCCCTTTCTGCCTCTCCTGACTTATTTATTGATCAGCTCAAACACACACACACACACACACACATATATCTCCCGCAGACAACCTATCCTTTCATTTCAGGAAGCCGCTCTTGGGCAGGGGGGTCGGACTAGATGACCTCGCCAGGCCCCTTCCAACTCTGTCCACCTGTTCAAAGGAGGAGAAAGGAAGGCGAGAACCCCACCCTACATCCGAGAACAAGGGGACAGTAGGGTCCCGTTATCCTTGGCGGGAGGGAAGAAGGAAGGAAGGAAGGCAGCGCAGGGCCGAAGAGGCCGAGGAGGAGGCCGAGGCCGAGGAAGGCCGGAAGGGGAGAGGAGCCCAGACCCGCCGCCCTCCCTCCCCCCCCCCCCCCGGGGCTCCCTCACCGTCTCCTCGGGCTCCATGCGGATCTTGAAGGTCTGCTGCTGCAGCGTCTTCAGCGTGACGGTCACCGCCATGGCGAGGGCCGGCGGAGGAGGAGGAAGGGGCGCCGCTGCTGCGGCGAACACTGGCGGTTCCTCCCAACGGCAGACTCGGCAGAGCCCCCCCCCCCCCGCGACAGCCACCTTCACGACGACGCCATTTTACGCGCACTCGGCGCCGCCGCGGCTTCCGGCCCCGGCCTGGCCCTCCCCACGTGACCAGGGGCAGGAAAGGAGACGCCCGCCCGCCATAGAGACGGAGGGTGGGGGGGGGGCAGAGCAGCGGACCGCTCCTTCGCGTCGCTGGCCTTCCGGTTGGTCTTGGAGGTCTCAGCGTTGTGGGAGAGGGTGAAGCGGAACGGGTTTGAGTAGAGTTGGAAGGGGACTTGCAAGGTCATCTAGTCCAACCCCGTGTCCAAGCAGGAGACTCTACCTCTGCCTCTACCTAGGATGGAACTCACAATCTTCAACAGATGAACAGAGTTGGAATGGGACCTTGCAAGGTCATCTAGTCCAACCCCCTTGCCCAAGCAGGAGACCCTACAGCTGCCTCTAACTAGGATCGAACTCACAACCTTCAACAGATGAACAGAGTTGGAATGGGACCTTGCAAGGTCATCTAGTCCAGGGGTTCCCAAACGTAGCAACTTTAAGACTTGTGGACTTCAACTCCCAGAATTCTCCAGCCAGCAGAGCTAAAGCTTTGCTGGCTGGAGAATTCTGGGAGTTGAAGTCCACAAGTCTTAAAAGTTGCCAAGTTTGGGAACCCCTGATCTAGTCCAACCCCCTTGCCCAAGCAGGAGACCCTACAGCTGCCTCTACCTAAGATTGAATTTACAACCTCCTGCTTGGGAGGCGAGAGCTCCACCTCTCGGCCACAGCAGCTCCTTGGGGGGGAAACAATTTTTGTTTTGCTAGAAATCAGCGGATCCAGGGCTCATTTCCAAGCATCAGCAGAATCGAGGAGCCTTAGCTCTTCACCAAACCTCTCCTGGTCAAAAGCGGAGCTTTTACTTACACACACGAGATTTGTCTGTACTGCAATTATCAAACTATGGGGATCAACCTTCCACAAATTTGCACTGAAATCTTGCAGCTTGCTTACCAATATCCCACTAATTTTCTGGGGATAGCCGTCCCACGCTGGAGGTGACCTAGTCCAGAGGACTGTGTTCAAGTACAGAAAACGAAGGCGCTCATCAAATGCTCATCTTTGACATATGCTTGTCTTCCATATTGTCATGCTTCAACTAGTCTGAGGGTCGCTCAACAATTATTTTCTCAAAATTCCACAAGGATTAGTTGTTCTCGGAATAGAAGGGTCATCTACTACTATATATTTTCCATTCCGTTGTATCAATTTCTCAAGACTGCACTTTTCTTGGTGTGGTTTGTCAAGTGGCTTATCTCCATCCTAGGGCTGAAAGTGACTGGCCCAAGCCAGCTTTGTACCTAAATCAGGATTAGAACTGACAATCTCTCAGTTTTTAGCCGGAGGCCTTAACCACCACACCAAACTGGGTCTCCAAGGCTCGGGTATCATCATGCACTATAACACCAAAAACGTTTCTTAAACTGCGATTCCCATCTAGCCCCAAGCAATAAAGACACCACAAGATCAGCATATGGGCCAGACGTGAAGTTTAATTTAATAGAAATTTTCTTCAATCTTCCATACATTCAAGTGTGAGCGAGTGGGATGACCCATCTGATACTGTTCTTTCCACCTTCCAGAAGCCCCCTCCCACCCTTCCTCTCTGCCTGAAGAGAGACCTTTTACCTGTGAAGTCCCACCCCAAGTCCTACTCTTACCTTCCTGCTGGTGCTCTACAAACACCTTCCTGAACAACCCAACACCCAAGGAAATAGGCTAAAAGCTAGAATTCAGAATTAAAAATTTAATTTGCTGAGAATACTGTGCTTTTCAAGCACCTAATTTGTATAGCGGGCACCGAAGGGCGGTGCCTATTCCCTGACTGGAGTCAGGATCTCTCGGATCGCAATACCACTGGCCTTACACATGGTTTTAATACTGGTTGTCTCAATTTAAAGTCTTTGAAATCTGGAGCTAGCTATGCTACCGAGCCCTCCCATCATTCCCCCGTGCCTACAAAGGATAAAGGCAAAAACTTTAGATGGACACAAGAGTTTTGCTTTTTACAACCACTGAGAAGGGCTAGCAGAGGCAGGTTTTTACTGAAAAAGTGGCCACAAAGAAGGGGAAGGGGGTCAATGGAATAGTCCCCTTTCCAAGGGCTGCATTCCTACAATTAGCCTTCTTCTGATGCAGGTTCTAGTTTGCCCCCTACAACATATGAATGAGTAATTGATGATATCTGGGAAGGAGTTAAGACAAACACACCAATAAAAAAGAAAGTTCTTGTGTCTCATAGAGACATTACTGTTATCCCTCTCCTTAGTTGGGCTCAACTGCATGGTACAAGTCCAGGGCAAGGCTCAACCAACAAGTATACCCAACAACCCCCAATCACAGCTCGTCCTTCAATGGGCCCTCTGTTTCCTCTTCCTCCTCTTCTTTTTCTTCTTCCTCCTCCTCCTCCTCCTCCTCTTCATTGTCTTCACCCTCGGGTTCCTCTTCTCCTTCCTCTTCTTTCTTCTTCTTGTCCTCTTCTTCCTGCTTCTTCCGCTGCTCCTCATCCTGATGCTCTTTCATTTTCTTTTCAGCATCCTAAGAAGAAGTTAAAGGGAAATACATTATGGAGTCAGGACTCGCTGAAGGAAGCATCACCGCAAACGGGACCAGGCGAGGGTAGTTTTTAATTTAATTTTATAAGGATTTAGTGAGACAGATTGGGCAAGAGGGAAAAACTGGCTCCAGGTTACCCAGTGGCCTTGCTTGGCTGAGGATGGTCTTAAAAACTGCATTTCCTTAGCCCAGGGATGTCCAAACTTGGGAACTTTTAAGACTTGTGGACTTCAACTCCCAGAATTCCCCAGCCAGCTATGCTGGCTGTGGACTTCTGGGAGTTGAAGTCCACAAGTCTTCAAGTTCCCAAGTTTGGACATCCCTGCCTTAGCCAAACATAGCCTGACAATACGCAAATAGATTTTAACCCAGGGCTTCCCAACTTCTGCAATCTTGGAAAGCGTGGACTTCAACTCTCAGAACTGGCTGGGCCCTTGCAAAGAATCCCACGAGGAGGATCTCAAAGTTACAAAGGCTGGGAAACAATATTTAGACAAATGGATTGACATCTGACAGAATTTGGAGAAAAATCTAACTGGCTGCTGTGGGAACAACACAAACTGGACAAATGATGGCATTTTTTACAGACTTATATCATCCCATGCTTTGCCTAACATTTCAAGGACCATTCACAAACAGGAAAAAGCTTTTGAAAGCTTTTTTTCTAAGCGTTAGTTTGCTAGTAATCAAAATGCAGAATACTTTCTGGAGAAACATAATGAGAACTTTAATTTCAGCCTTTAAGGTATCAAGTCTCTCCCGCATTCATGTGTGCTTTCATGCAAGGAATGGGACTTGGGCCAAGTGACTAGATAACAGCCTGGTTCCCATCCATTTCCCAAGTTCAAAATCTTAAAAACATTTGAGAACAAGGTACAAGTTTCTAATCGCCAAGCTTTATAAAAGCCACATATTATTTCTTCCCTATGAAGAAACATTTCCCACCTTAGTAGCACCCCATGTTTCATTGCCAACTTCTTCAGCAAACTTCTCATCATCAGTGATCAGGAAGTTGTCAAAAATTGTGCCAGATTTCACCTAAAACACGAGAAAGAATTGTGTTATAGCTAAAGCTTGCCAACATTTTGACGATCTGTCAAGACATTACCCAGCATAACATACATTCCTACTGGTTTCTGACCACAATTCAAAGGGCAGCTGAATTTTGATCACGTGACCATGGTATGCTGCAATGGCCAGGTGAAAACAATCATGTCACTATTTTCAGTGACATAACTCTGAAACAGTCATTAAATGAACTGTTGTAAATTGAGGATTACTTGTATAGACTAATGGGGAATATTTATTTCACAAATACAACTACAAAAAGTCTTTATTTAGTGACTTTTCAGTTATAAGGGTTGCCAGTCACTAAAATAAGGACTATCTGTATAGCAAATTGCAGATTTAGAAATGTATGATTTGCTGTTCAATGTACTGATAAAATTTCAAACATGTACTTTTGTTGTATTTTACATTAATTTTCTTCTCCTTTAGAATAACATCTTAAAGTATCCTAAGTCTCCCAGTATAATAGAGGAACTAAAAAAAAAAATTCAGAATAATTTGTAGTCGTCAGTTACCAGGACCACAGGTTTATTCTTTCAAGCTTTCAGGCTTGTGCTGGAGTCCATGCTCAGGAAACTTCTCTCTACAGTAGGTCTCCAACCTTTGCAACTTTAAGTCTGAAGGACTTCAGCTCCCAGAATTCTCCAACCAGCAAAGCAAAGCTGGCTGGAGAATTCTGGGAGCTGAAGTCCTTCAGACTTAAAGTTGCAAAGGTTGGAGACCCCTGCTCTACAGAATGCACACTCTGGGGTGTTCTACTGGCTATTATGCCTGATTGTGCATGGCTTTTAGTTGTTAATTAGAGTGTTGACAACCTTAAGTATCTGGTAAGCTAGTGGTAAATCAGCATTCCCACTGACTGACAAGGAGCCCTATTCCCAGGCTTCCATCGTTTCTCTGGCTATTTTTGTCGCTAGTCAGCCATCAATCTTAGTAGCTGTGAATTGAATGTATGTCCTATCAATTCTGATCGCATCTAACCTCTAATAATGATGATAATTTGTAGTTTTTTAAAGATACAATCGTCAATCATCAGAACAGCTACTTGAGTCATTTGGCTTCCCCTTTTTAAAGTTTGTTGGAAAACAAGCAAGAACTTACCTGCCACAAGTCCAAACCAATAATACCAAAGTTCTCATAGAAGTACAGATTTGGATCAGGGGTATATTCAGGATTATCTATCTCGGGATGAATCCATTTCCCTTTGTAGTTGGGGTTGTCTATTTGGCGAGGTTTCCATTCTCCCTGTGAAACATTGAATGTTTTGAAATGGAAAGTTCAGAGTACATCAAATTCTATAATAGCACAGGGGTCCTCAAACTTTTTAAACAGGCCAATTCACGGTCCCTCAGACTATTGGGGGGACAGACCGGCTGGGTGGGCATGGCTAAGTGGTCATTTGACTGGGTGTGTGTGGCCAAAATAGTAGTCTATTAAACAATACACATAAATTAAACTTGGTGGATAGGGGCTGGTAGGTAGGTGGGGCAAGCCAGGGCAGCCTCGTGGTCCGGTGCTATTTAAGCATGCATGTATAAGATCAAGCAACCATTCCCCATCTGCGGCCTGCCCCAAAGGTCTTACACGTTCAATTGGCTTCCAGTAAGTGCTTCAAATTTACAGAGATCATAGGGCCACTCAACTGGGACCCTGAAACATTAACCTGGGCCACTCTGGGTTATGAGACATCGAGGAGACTCTTTGACTTGTAAGCAACTTTCCAAAAGCACCGGAGAAAAAAATTGTTCATGTTGATACCAAGCTGGATACCAGACCGAAAAGGTCTCATGAAAAGGCAGAGGCAATGCAGGATTCTTTCAATCCTGCAACATCTAAGGAAATGAGGGAATCTTCTGAAAATGAGCTCAGTGTCTTATATTTATATCCCTGCTCCTGGATAATACAAGCAGCCAGGAAGATCACACCACCAGGAACCACACCAGCAAGAGATCAATGCATCAACAGGTAAGGGGTCAATGCCAACTGCCTAAAGGAGGAATGGATTGAGCAATGCATAGTATTCTCAGCAATAGATTCCTGAGGCCAGGATAGCCCTTATCCTTTATGAAAACAGATGCAAATCTGCCACAGGGCTTTGGAAACTGAGCTTTACAGAAGATAGCATATTTAATCATTTTAATATTTATGGTTTTAAACAGTATTGCTGCAAGCTGCTTACAAGTCAGATAGCATACAGGCAACTAACACATTTTTATATAATCCATATTTTTAAAATATGCTTTGTTTTAAAATAAACAATTAGTGAACGCCTTCCTTTCTGACAAAAAAGGAGAAATCTTTTATAAATATCTCTTTTAAAAGCTCACTTCCTAGTCACCTACACATTTTAAGCTATTATTACCTTGTATTCTGGATTCTGGATTACGGGTGGTTCCCATTCCCCATCCATCTCTTCATCCCAATCCTCGGGTTTCTTGGCATCAGGATCAGGAATATGTTCTGGTTTATCCCAATCCTGTAATATAGACGGGGAAAAAATCCCTGTACAAATTTTATGTATTTTTTTTTAATTCTACTCTCTCCATTGGTCTTCAATAAAAACACCACTATCCATGTCTTGATTGGTGTTTTTTTTTGTTTAGATTATTCTTGAGTGAGAAACATGGTTATAAGCCATTAGCACCTACTGACCTCTGGTTTTGTATCTTCAGGATCATCTATCTTTGCTCTTTCATCCCAGTCATCTGGTTTCTTTGCATCTGGATCCTTAATTTTCTTTGGTGGCAAAAAATCCCAGTCATCCTCCAAGCTGCCGGACTCTACTTTATTGTTGTCAATCTTAACCTCATATGTATTATCAGGTCGAACAATAAGGGTATATAGATGGCTGAACTCATCATCCTATCAAGGAAATTATACTGTTAGCAATTCTCCTCTCTAGCCAATTTTATTGTTATTTGTTTTCCTCCATGCTCAAAGTTAGTTTCATCAGAGCTACTATGCTACATTGCAATACCTCTCTTTGACTCGTCTTCATAGAACCTATCACCTTTGTCATTCTTTTTGGACCATTTATCATGTTTTTTTAAACAAATTAATATGTCACCCATCTCACTGTCCAAAGCAACTCAGTTGGTACACAATAAAATCAAACATTAAAATGAACAAGAATCAGATACAAAAAAATAGAACAATAATTATATGGCTAACTTTACTAAACATTAAAGTGCCATCATGGAAAGGAATTCCCATTCTCGTCCCCACCTCCCAATTCTCAATACTCACTTTACAACGGATATCTTTATTGATCAGAACATTTTTGCCTTTGTAGTTGAAAATCACATGTACTTTCTTAGTACCTGGACCACAGATATCAGGGCCTAAATTGGAAACAGAAACATCCAGCTGAGTCTGTACTGAGAGAATCCTGTATCATCTCAGAAATGCATCTCATTCCATCAGCCTTCTCACTATCAGTCTTCATGAATTTAAAATTTGGGGTATGGTGAAGGTCACAGCCTAAAACTAAGTTGCTGTAAACATTAAATGTGCTTTTTAAAATAATCCCTAATTGCTAAGAGGAAGAAAGAAAACAGAGCAACTAGATTTTCTCTTTCTGGGAACGTGGGGGGAGGGGCAGGAGGCAAAAGGGATACAACAGACCAATAGGAAGATGACATAAAATTATGATATATGGATCATAGCCATTTTAGCAGTAAATAAAATCTGTATTACTTCCATGATTAATGTACATTAGAATTCTAGGATCTATGAATCCTGGGTCCTTTGCGGAGAAGGGCGGGATATAAATATAAATAAATAAATAAAAATGAATATACTAATAATTCTAATAATCAGTAAAAATAGTTCAAATACAGTTAAAACTGAAACCTAATCATAAATTCAAACCAATTTATCTGTAACTTATGAAAACTATCTAATATTTCCTGCAAGCTGTATGAACTGCCAATTGAAAATGAAGCAATGTTATTGAGGGAGTATAAGCCATAAATAGAGTATGTTGCGCAAGAAAATTTACAAATGCTAACAGACGACAATATTTGTGAATCAGTCTTGACTTCTGGTGACTGCCTAGACAAGCCCCTAAATTTTCCTGCTAAGGTTTTAGAACTGGCTTGCCCCGCCTTCTTCCTAGGATTGCAAAAATGATTAGTCCAAAGTTGCCCAGTTATTCATTGCCTAAATCAAGGCTGGAACTTAAGTTTCCTGGTTTCTAACCTAGTACATTAAACCACTACACAAACTGCCTTTCTTGAGAGTATTAGGAAGAATTACTATGCATGTGTTATACAAAGGGAATTAATAAACTTGTCCAGCCATATCGACTTACCAAGCCCTATAAGACACCCCATACATATATTCTTACACTTTTTATGCCACAGTGGAGAAAGCACTGAAATGCTTTTATTTAGAAGTCTTTTATGCTTTAGGATTTTAATTACTTGAAATATACTACCAACATTACTACTGAATACATCTTCTATTCTCAGATTATAGAATAAGCATGCTTTCAACCTGGCTTGTTCATTCTTTAGAATCACTGTGAAACTTGCAATATCCCAAAAAGTATCAGCTAACCAGACTGAAGCCATTAGCAGTCTTATTTACAGCATGAATGGGTTCTTCCTTGTACCTCGGAAACTATTAAGTGCTGAGAGGTATAACCCCACAGGGACACAGACCAGCTTTAGATAACATTAGAAACAGCTATCCATAGTCTATTCTCTACTTACCATGCAACAGTGTGAAGGTGCCCTGCATACTATGAATAGTGCCATCCGTGAAAGGGATAAGAACTAAAACTGGATGAACTACCTAGTTTTATCATGTCTATTTGCATAAAGGTTGTAGAGTAGCTCCGATTCACCTCACAAGTACTATTGGTTTGGACTACTTCTCTGAAAGGGAATGTTGAATGGGAGGAAATTCACTATTCTACAACCTAATTTATTATCAAGGAAAGATGATGCCATTCCCTAAGATATGGGCTGTTCTAGGAACATATTTCATTAACCAGACTAGATTATTCCTCAATTACAACACATCATGCAAGATTAGCAATTATTCCCCACACTCTTTAATAGACATTCCCATGATTACCTATAGATTCTTACATTTATTAATCTTCAATTTCCTCCATGAGCTCAGTGGTAGGTTGGTTTTCAAAAAAAACCTGACTGATTATGGTTAAAAACAAC